>JAGFPH010001896.1:191603-212023 GCA_018207615.1 Philaenus spumarius
GGCTCAGCACGCCGGTATAGTCGAACGGATGATTAGTCGGCTCAGCATGCCGGTACAAACCAAGGTACGGTAGGACTATCGGCTCAACGCGCCGGTATAGTCGAACGGATGATTAGTCGGCTCAGCACGCCGGTACTAACCAAGGTACGGTATGACTATCGGCTCAGCACGCCGGTATAGTCGAACGGATGATTAGTCGGCTCAGCACGCCGGTACTAACCAAAGCACGGTATGACTATCGGCTCAGCACGACGGTATAGTCGAACGGATGATTAGTCGGCTCAGCACGCCGGTACTAACCAAGGTACGGTATGATTATCGGCTCAGCACGCCGGTATAGTCGACAGGATAATTAGTCGGCTCAGCACGCCGTGTTAACCAAGGTACGGTGTGACTATCGACTCAGCACACCGGTACTAACCAAGGTACGGTATGACTATCGGCTCAGCACTCCGGTATAGTCGACAGGATGATTAGTCGGCTCAGCACGCCGGTACTAACCTAGGTACGGTAGGACTATCGGCTCAGCACGCCGGTATAGTCGAATGGATGATTAGTCGGCTCAGCACGCCGGTACTAGCCAAGGCACTGTATGACTATCGGCTCAGCACGCCGGTATAGTAGACAGGATGATTAGTCGGCTCAGCACGCCAGTACTAACCAAGGTACGGTATGACTATCGCCTCATCACGCCGGTATGGTCGACAGGATGATTAGTCGGCTCAACCGCCAGTACTAACCAAGGTACGGTATGACTATCGGCTCAGCACGCCGGTATGGTCGACAGGATGATTAGTCGGCTCAATGATGATAGTTTGGGAAAGGAGCTCGATAAAGCATGATCACGCCGATGTTCTTCGACTGTTACGTACTTAACCGTTATGGAGGGAGATTGCTTAAGTTTGTTCAGTTATTAGCGAATTTCCGTAGGAAAGATGAGCTATTGCAGTGACCCTTATGGTGAGACCTAAGGTCAGGAGTGGTCAATGAGCACCGATCATGGTACCCAGAACACGTTTTGAGGTGTCATTAAAATTTAAATATATACGTATGTGTTTTTGTGTTCGCACTCTAACGGCCGCATTTTACGTCTGATTTGGTCAAAATTTGGTACACAAGTCCCTCGGATAAAATTGTTATCCAAACAAATTCAACAACCGTACGCACGTTTCTTGAACTGAAGTAAATTTTGTGAGATTTTTTGTTCTAGAATTAAACGTTTTTGGGGTTTTATCCTAAAATATAGGAAATTAATCTGCACATTTTGTTTTGTTACATGACATTATAACCCGTCTGGTTCTCACAAAATCGATCAAAAGGTCAAATACGTTACCTTAAAAGTACCCGGTTCAAATCCACCTGGCAGAACCTAGTTTTGTCCTCTGCGAGCGAAGCGAAACAGTCCATAATCCGAGGCCACAAGGTCGAGTTAGAAACTCGTAAAACGAGTTTTCCATTGTGAGCGGAACGAAGCAGCGCCTTAGCGGGGGCTGGAGGCTGAGGTGCAAACAAATACTACTATTGTATTTCGAACACGCAGCCAGCAGTTCAGCACCTTCGCGAGTAGACCAATTTCCCAAATAGTTGGTTGAAACCCAAAAACATTATAATCTTAATTTTACAAATTAGCTCAACCCACGTCAGTGATTCCGACGCGTGATCAAATTATTATATTTTTGGTTTAGCTTTTTTACACTGGTCGTGTAAGTGTAATAACAAAATTATAAATCGTAAGAATTATTTTAAACCTATTTACATTTATCGAATATTTTCTATGGCGTTTTAAGGTTGTAAAAATTCACCAAGAGACTGTAACAATAGTCCATCTATCTTTTATATTTATATTAATACGTAAACATCAAACTTTGTAGTACGTTTTTAGCGAATTTCCATAGGGTAACAGAAATGAGCTATTAATTGCAGTGACCCTTATGGTAAGACCCAAGGTCGGAAGTAGCAAATAAGCACCGATCATGGTCCTCAGAACACGTTTTGGGGTGTCATTAAAAATCATATATATATATATTTTTTTTTTTAAATATATATATAGATTTTTAATATATATATATATATATATATATATGTATGTATGTGTGCGCACTCTAACGAACGCATTTTTCGTCCGATTTGGTCCAAATTTGGTACACACGTTGGTTTTCTGAGTCGCTTGGACGAGTTCGTTAGCTAAAAAAATTTACCGGAAGTATCATGTATATAAGTGTGCGCACTCTAATGGACGCATTTTATGTCCGATTTGGTCCAAATTTGATACACAGGTTGGTTTTCTAAGTCGCTTGGACGAGTTCGTTAGCAAAAAAATTGACTGGAAATAGATAAAATTTTTGTTTTGTACGCGACTTTAGAGCCCATCTGGTTCCCCCAAAAGCAATCAAAACTTAAAATACCGTAAAAATACTAGAATTAAATCCACGGCTTTTACCTTGGTGACCGATGGCAATATATTTGGTACATGCTGGCAGCAGCTACGTGAGTTGATAAATTTTCCAAATAGTGGTTTGAAACCCAAAAACATATACAAATTTAATTTTGGAAATTCGCTCAACTCACGTCAGCGGTTCAGCTGCGTGGTTGAATTATTTTAGTATTGTATTTATTGTAAAAGGAAGGAAATGATGTTTATATCATTCGGTAGGTACTGTGCCATAGATGTGCAGAAAACTAAAACTATGTGTATAAAATTGCCGTTAAGACAATTGAAATAAAATAGGCCTAACCTAAAATTGTATTGCTAAGCTGTTTTATCTGTTATTTTATGCAGTTGGTTGCTATGGCAATTATGTGAATATATTACCGATAAGTAAAATTAAAAAACTAGGCCTAACCTAACATTGTGTTTCTAAGCTGGTTATCCGAATACGCTATGTTGTCTGTTATTTTATGAAGTTGGTTTCTATGTCAATAAATGCAGTATAAAAATATATTTTTTAGGTAATTTTCTACACACTCGATACAAAACACATAAAAAAATTACATTTTTGATCACATTCACGGCTGTATATGGCTTCCCTGAACGGGAAAATATATATTGTTTTAATTATCCAAAAAAATACTTAGCGTTGTTTCCATTTCTTTCAAATTCAATTATTAGGCCCTACTCATTGTGACGTTTTTAGAACTCCGTGGCATCAATATTTTTTTGTCTTTAATAAAACAACCTACTTGCGTTTTACCGACTGTTTACAACTTCTGCCTACCTTCACCAACTTCCAGGTAGTTAACCTTTTCTAGGTGCCGACTCTGTACGGTATCAGTCCTTTTTCTTTAGCATGCGTGCCTACCTGTGCAGAGGTCGTTGTTATGCCACAGCTAAGCTGAAATCTGAACAGCTGATGTATATCTGGTCCGTTAATCTTGCTTAGTCATAGAATATTCGAGAAGAACGTCGGCCATTAGTTCTGCTACAGGAAGGTCCACCTTGTAATGTCTCTGTAATATAGTTAACTATGTCGTGCCTTTTCTTTTTTATTTAGTCGCGAGTTATGCGCAAGGCAAATTGATATGTCTTTGTTATAAGCCTTTACTTCTGGATGTCAGGTATGGGAATGTTTTAGCCTTACTTTTGTTAGTTATGAAATGTACTCTTTGTAAAAATTTTATAAAGTTAGTTCCACCCTTTTGCTTGGTAAATAACTTTTCAAATTCATACAGTTATTCAAAACCTATGTATTTCTTTTTTTTTATAGCCTAAGTTTAAACTTTAACTTTTACAGCCTGAAAATTTTAAAGGTTATGCTATGTTATGCATTTACCATATCTTAGCCTATTTTAAACAAAAGACTAGCCTATACAGTTTTTCTGTACAACTTTAAATCAGTTTAAACTAAAATCTTGAACTTTAAAGTGCCATATCCAATTTTATATCTCTGATGTATTTAATGTTACTAATCTAGAACATTTTGAGTTCACCATGTGCTTTTACTGCATGTAGAAACATTCAAGAGTAACATGACAAGTTCAGTAGTAACTTTTGGAATCTTTTAAAGTAGCTATTTGTCACCTTGTGCTACCAATATTATAAAGGCTAACTTAAAAGGAAAACTATCTGTACTATGCTTGTTTATTTTGGCTAATTACATTCTAAAAAGGTTGTTATTTTGTTTGAGGCAGTTTTACACTGGTCCAAGTTCTGTACTCAATTTCAACCATTATGCTATAAATCCAACTACAGCTTGTAACTTGCTGAATAAGCCAACATCCTACATCCAGCATTTATAGATACTTTTCGGGGACAGTGCTTTACCATAAACAATTATGAACTGAAATATTTTGTAACTACCAAAAATCTGCAGTGGACTTTTTTTTTTAAATGAATTTTGAATAGGCTGTATTTGTAATTGTATTTTTTGTAAATGAATAGTATAGAGGACATGTTTTTGTATTTAATAACATTGGGAGGTGCAGCTATAGCATATTTCGGACCTTAGCCCTAAGGGCTGTATATATTAGAAATTCATATACCTTTTTTTTATAGAGAGACGTCTCATAATTCTTTATTTTATTTATTTTATTATACTTAGCTTTAAGTTGGCCAACGACGTAAATATTTATTCTTAAACAAATCCATGGTATTTCATGTTAAAATTGTGTAATTTTGTTTAATCTTTTTTGTATAATTTCTGTAATCATTATTAAAAGGGAGGGTTTTTGATTTTTATTTTTGGGGAGGGCTTTTAAATTCAACTTAATTAAATCTATATGTATTCTTTTAAATCCGAAGTTTTTCTTGTACTAAGGGCATATAAATAATTTCATTTTCTTGTATTAAGGGCATATAAACTTTTTTTCACATTTTGGTTAATAAAGCCAAAATTTATATCTATTTCTATGGTTTATTGAATTAACCTCTAGGTATCTTGTGTATTGTGAGTAATAAGCTAAAACATTCCTACGTTTAGTGATATTTAAATTTTAAGGTACGTTTTGAACATGACCAATCTATGTGGCCCAGTATTGCTTCCGTTCCCTTAATTATTCTTTTGTAAGATTGGTACATCATTTTTTGTTATTTGTTAAATTATTCTACCGTTTAATAGTTGAATTGTTTATTTCTAAGGCATTTTACACGTTTATTAAATATTTATCAATATTCCATCAAGCTTCCTCTTTGTCCTTTTCTCGCTATTTTTCTCTTAGCGTCAAGAAAGGAATTAAGAATGTGGATACTTATATTCAATTGCAATTAATTACATGAAACATTTTAATTTCATTACTTTATAATCAAAATTTATCGAATTTCGATCACATGAGATACTGGTATAAATACAAATGTAAAAGTTCTTTTGTTCAAAATTCCCGAACGTTCTTCACCGATTGCTTTGCAAGTTTGACAAAACGCTGCATTCGAATACTCGTGTTTTTTACTTTCTCCACCCTATACGTAGTATATGGAGAAAGTATTTTTTTCTTCCAAATTTTCGAATTTGAATTTTTAGTGGAATTATCTGTTTTGGTGCTCCCTGAACCCCCCCCCCCCCCCCCCAAATGTTTATTGGAATTATATGTGTTGGTGCTCCCTGATCCTAAAAATATTTTTAGTGGAATTATTTGTTTTGGTGCTCCCTGAACCCAAAATGTGGTTTTTGGTGATGTCTGTCCGTGTGTCTGTAAAGATGTGTCAGAGCTGGAGACCATACCAACGGTCCGATTTTGATGAAATTTGGTATGTAGGTGTAGTTCTGGAATATCTCCAGGTGTTTTTTAAATTTTTTAAAATTTTGGATTTTTAAAGGGTTTTACCCCATAAAATTGCCAAAAAATGAGAAAAATCTAAATTTCTCAAAAACGGCTCTAACGATTTTGATAAAATTTGCCTTATTTGTAGCCCTTAGTGTACCCTACCATATGCAAAGAACCGCATCTTTCTACTAATTCTCGTTTAGGTAATAATAATAATAGTAATAATAATAACTGATTTTTGGGGGTTTTTGGCCAAAAATGGGGGGTCAAAAAATCAAAATTTTTCAAAACCTTTTTTCGTGCACCTATACACGCCTAATTGACATGTTTGGTGCAAATTTGTTCGAAATCGATCGAATAGTTTAAATAATAATAATATAATATAATAATATAATATAATAATATAATATGGATGTGTGTTACATGCATCTAATATTTTCCATGGTAACATTTTCCTACTTTTGCAATTTTAAATAACCACCTGCTATGCTACTCTTGGGAAGGTATAAAGTTTCAACTGGGAGAAAGAATGTGGCAGTTATCTGGTACTGTTTATTATATACGTTTTGATTAACAGCGCCATCTGTTGAACATAAAAACACAAACTATACTAAATATTTTACGGCAGTAGGAGAGGCATAGTAAATAATTATTAAATATGTTTAGTGTTAGAACAGTTGTCAACTGTTTGCTCTAATATTTCCATTATTAAATGCTGATCTCAAACTTTGAAACAATTATTTGTATTTCCAACTTTTAGGTTAGGTTTTTGTAAACAGCGCCATAGGAACACACACTATACTAAATATTTTACGGCAATGAGAGTGTCATACTAAATAATGAACTCCAATAAAATCGAGTGTACGGCTGTACTACACGTACGTGAGTAACAATATAATATAAAAGCTGATTTCACCCATCATCTGTCTGTCTTAATCAAAACCTAACGTATGTTATAATTTGTTGTTATGTGTACAACTTTAATCAATAGTATAATGTCTTGGTTAAATATACTTTTACTTTCTCACTATACTACAATAGGCTATAGAGAAAGTATAGCCTAGTGATCGCAAAAAAAATCGATGTTGAGTTTTTTGTGGAAATATCCGTTTTGGGACCCCCTGAGTCCAAAAAAGTGGTTTTTACAAAATGTCTGTCTTTATGTCTGTATGCATGTATGTTTGTATGTATACAAAACTAGAGCGAAAACTATTCGATCGATTTCAAACAAATTTGCACCAGACATGTCAAGTAGGCCTGTATAAATGCACGAAAAACGATTTTGAACATTTTTGAAAATCAACCCCCTTTTTGGCCAAAAACCTCCAAAAAATCATTTATTTTTTTTTATAAAAAACCTGCTCTAACGATTTTGATAAAATTTGGCTTATTTGTAGCCTTTAATGTACCCTACCATATGCAAAAACCGCATCTTTCTAAAAATTCTCGCTTAGCTAATAATAATAATAATAATAACTTATTTTGGGGTTTTTTTGGCCATAAAGGGGGTTGTTTTTTAACAATTTTCAAAACGTTTTTTCGTGCATCTATACAGGCCTAATTGACGTGTTTATTAAAAATTTTTCGAAATCGATCGAATAGTTTTCTCTCTAGATAATAATAATAATATTTATTAGTTAATCTCCTACTTTAATAAATCACCTCTCCTACCCCACCTACAATTATGAAGTCACCAGTGAATTTGTTTAATAATTTAAATATGTTTGTGAGAAAGTATGTGACAGTTCCTGGTACCGTTTATTTTTTTTTTTGAATATGAGTTATTGAAGTAATGTATGCTATAATACGTTATGAGATTTGTTTGAGACTATACAATTAATATAATTAAAACCTTTTACAACCAATATATTCAGTTATACAAATTTAAAAAAGAGATACCCATTCGTTTAACTTCGGACGCATTCGTACATCTTCGACATAGTAGTAACTTCTAAAACATTTGATATACTGTATCAATAGGAAATACTAATCTATTAAAAAGATAATATTTTTATTTTTATATTAATAGGATAGTAATGTATATAAATACAATATTTTTACAAATAGTCCTACAGTTTAAAAAAATAATATCTACATAATTCTTATACCTGTACACATTTAATTTACCGAGTTACAAATCCCCTCAACGTACTATTTAGATAGACCTACATAAAGTCAGTTCTGAAATTTTAAATGTTGTATTTCTTATGTTTATCTAATTAGCCTGTGATCTAGTAAGCCTCATTAAAAAAACACAGGCAAATTAATTAGATACACATTAGAAATAAATAATTTTAAATATACTATTTAAAAACAAAAGACTTTATTTAGGACTATCTAACTATAATGACGGGGATTTTTAACTCGGTAAATGTTTGCAATTACTAGGATATAAAACTGTAGGCCTATTTGTTAAAATTTTGTATTTATATACTTTATTATATATTTAAAGAGAGATACAAATATTATATTTTAATAGATTTTTGTTTTATATTGATAGATACAATGATTTATAAGTTATTAATATTAAAGTAAACCAATAATCGATTATGTTCATATGCTATACGAAGATGTACGAATGTTTCCGAAGTTAAACGAACAGGTATCTCTTCTTTAAATTTGTACACACAAATATATTGATGATAAAAGGTTGTATTTATATACAGTTTATAACCTCAAAGCAAATCTTATAACGTATTACAGCATACATTAGTTCTATAACTCATATTAAAAAAACCTTAACAAGAAATTATAATGATTGAAGTTGTAAACATAACTCCAAAGTATAATCTAATGTGGGTTTTGTTTAAGTATCACAGATGTTGGGTGAAGTCAGCTGTTATATTATACGTTACTCACGTAAGTGCGTACGTATGAATGTAAGGACGTACACTAGCTTTTATTGGAGTTGATATTTCCAATAACAGCTGAGCCTTGCTGGTTCTTATTACCTTTATTATGACTGATGTTATAAAATATACGAAATAATAATGATTTGGACATTAAACATTTTTTACCATCTTTGTTTTGAGGTCGTTAATCCTACAGCTTTATTACAAAGAAAACATAACACGCAGTGGTCTCCCCTAGTAGTTTGATAAAGTTCAGCCGTACAAAAACTCTATTATATTTGCACAGCTTTCCGCCCCGTTTGACTAAATAAGACCAACGGAAACTTATAAATATCCTAATTTAAATGTCCAAAATGATTCATTGCCTCAAGTCAGCCCTGTCGGGTCGTATAATCAAAGCTTAACCACTCATTTGCATCTCTCGTGGAAAGACGGAGGAATATTTCCGCCCTGTTTATATTACTTCTGCGTTGCGGTCAAGTTTTATACGGATTTATTTTAGAAAGACCGGGGATTATAAGTAATGAATCAAATGTTTTGACCTACTCCGCTACACGAGCTAATCAACGGATATTGTTAAACAAAAACGCTTCGGAGTGCAAATCAATGTGTTTTAATTGGATGATATACAGGGTGAAACGGAGAAACTTCGAGGACGCGTTCTACTAGTGAAAATAATGGAAAAAGTTCAAATAAACGAAGGATCGGAAATGCTTCGTTTTCCAGTTAAACACAATTTTCTTTCTTTTTACAAAATACTTAATATCTTTGAATGTAGGAAATATATTAAACTACACTTTTGGATACAAATTTGGTATGATATCTTTTACCCATGTACAAAAAAGCCTAAAATTTTTTAAATATATTATTTAAAAAATAGAGCCCCTTTAAAATTTTTAATGTAAAATACCTCGAAAAACTCAAAACATGATTTCTTGGTATTTTTATAACAATACAGAAACAACAATAATAGTACTGAAAGAAGTTATGCTATGAGTTTTTAGCCGACAATTTGGTTATCTTATGAGTTACCTTTACAAACAAATTTTAGGAAACAAACAAGTTAATATTGGTAAAAAAACAAAACGGTTGTTTTTATATTTCCCATAGGAAAAATGTATTTGCATACCTTCTGGAAATAATCGGTGTCAAATATTTAATACACACACACGTTACAAAACGAATCTTGTAAGCTCGTATAGCAATATTTTGTTTAATAAAAACCTGTATTGAGATTTACCTGTTGCAAGAACTGGATCGAATTACTCAGTAAATGAATGTTACTAGTTAGCAATTATTTTTTTGTTATTCAATTATTCTTGCTGATTAGTTTTCGTAACTTTCGGTACCTTTTAGTAACAGCTTAATGCGATTAATAAATATATATATAACTAGCTGCCCTATCCGGCTTTGCACGGATAGACAAATCAAAGTTAAATAAATGCATATTAACAAAACAAATATGTCAATAAATATATTACTATGTATTTCTTATGGTGATTTTTAGTAACTTTGACCCCCTGAACCCAACCTAAAATTTCGAATTTTTAAAACCTTTCTTAGCGAGCACCTAGGGCCCTAGAGGAAGTTACATACCTATCCTTTGTCCCCCCAAACCCCCTGAATTTTCGAATTTTTTTGAAAACCTTTCTTAGCGAGCACCTAGGGCCCTAGTGGAAGCTACATACCTAATTTCGTTACAATCTGTTTGGTAGTTTTGGAGTAATCGTGATTTAGTAACGTTAATCCCCAAACCCCTCCTAAGATTTCGAATTTTTTGAAACCCTTTCTTAGTGAGCACCTATGGCCCTAGAGAAATCTACATACTAAATATCATTCCAATCCGTTCAGAAGTTTTTGAGAAATCTTGATTTAGTAACTTTGGTACCCCCCAAACCCCCCTAAAATTTTTTTTTTTTTTAAACCTTTCTTAGTTAGCACCTATGGCCCTAGAAGAAGCTACATAACAAATTTCGTTCCAATCCTTTCAGCAGTTTTTGAGATTTCGTGATGAGTCGGTGAGTGAGTGAGTGGTATTTGGCTTTTATATACCGGGTGTCCCACGAAGATGTCCCTATTTTTGAATTAATATATTAGATGCACCGAACACTCTACAAACCTGAAACTCAACAGTCCTAACATACACATTTGTAAAAGAAATACACCTGAGTATCAGTTAATTCTGACACATTAGGACAAAATGGCGGGATATTAAAGAAATAGTACCTTTTTGTTAAAACAGTTTTATTTGCTTAAGTGTTACAACATAATTACTGAATTTTAACGATGTTACTAAGCACTAAACAACGTTAGGGAATTAAAGATATAAGTAACTCATAAATAAATTAAATCTATTTGATCCATAAACCTTATTCAAACTGATGTCCATCGATCGCAATGCACTGATGACAATGAAATAGAAAACAGTCATACACTTTGCTGAACAACTCTCGAGGTATCAACAACAGTTCCTCTTCGATCAACCTCATTATTCATCGTCTGTCGCAATGTTATGACAATAAACCTTCTCCTTCAAAAAGCCCCACAGAAAAAAGTCACAAACAGTCAAGTCTGGAGACCTTGGGGGCCAGTCCATGAAGCTGCTGCCACGACCTATCCAACGGTTAGGAAGATTTTGGTCCAAAACTGATTTGGCCACATTAGCATAATGCGGAGGAGCTCCATCCTGTTGGAAAAAAACGTCTTTCATCTCAGGCTGAGAAAGATGAGGAACTATGTGATTGCTTAAAACTTATGCATACCTTTCTCCAGTCATTGTTTGTCAGGATATGTCATACGACAAAACACCATCCTTGGTAACAGCAGCCCAAACTGTTATACCTGTTGATTTTAATTTCTCTTCTAGTAAGATATGTGGATTTTTTGTGTTATAGTAATGACAATTGTGCCTGTTTACAGTTCCTGTTCGATAAAATGTCGCTTCATCTGAAAACACGATTCCTTCATGCCATTTGCTATCTACGTCAGTCTTTTCAATTATTTTCGAACAAAATTCCAATCGTCTGTCAGGATCATCTTCAAGCAGTCCGTGAACTAAATGAGTTTTATAATGTTTAATTTTGTTCTTTTTGGCATACCTTTGGACAGATGACTTCGGTATCCCTGTAGCAGATTCCACCTTTCTTACTGAATTAGGCTTATTTGGAGATTCCATGAAAGCAGCACATACGATTTCTTCATTTTCTATGTTGGAGAATCTATGGTATTTTTTTTGTATTGACCCCGTTTCTAGTAGTCTTGATACTAGATAGTCTTCCACTTACGAATAGATTTCCTTGACGGTGGAACTACACCTGGGTACCTTTCCCTAAAACACCTTATTGCTTCATAATCATTTTCAAAGGCAATAGCCCAGGAACAACATTTCACTTTTTGCTCAGTTGAAAACGGCATGGTACATAACACACTTTACAATGCAACTTAATAACAAATGCCAATGTTTATTACCAAATATGTTCATTGTTGTGGATACACGCAGTCATCTGATAAATTTAAAATAGTCTAAACAGCTGTAGCTGTTCCTATTCCAAATTAAGTTGGTTTACCCTTAAAATACGATTGCTGATTTTTTTTGTTTTTTTGTTTTTCTGCCATTAAGTTAATTCACACACACCCCCACAGACACACACACAAAAGAAATATATGCGCAAGACCTATAATTGAAATCTAACAACATTGAACAATGTTTTCCATGTTTTCTTGCATCTGAACACATTATACGTTGCATTATTTATTTGCAATCAAGCCTTGTCAACAAAAAATTTTATTTAGACAGTAAATAAACGCTTGAACAAAATGCTAAAGTATATCCGCAAAAATTAGAAACTTCTTTGTTTAACTTCGGATTTTCTTGAAAGTTTTTATTCAAGTTGCCGTTAGTATGTTATGAACGTATAAATATAAAAAATACCACATTTTACCTTTTTTTATGGCAAAGCAAATAGAATGGTGAGTGTCGAAAGCGGCAGCCTGCGGCGAGCATTAGCCAGCGCTCATTCGGCCCCATAGGTTAGAAAGTTTTTCAGCGACGCATGCACCTGCTCATGCCGCTCGCCGCCCACCGCTCTCCGCTTCCCGCTTTTATCGTAGTCGAGGCATAAAGCTCCGAGTGCAAAGTTAGAAGTGCTTCGCAGTCCGAAATCCGAGACAAATTACACCACAACGTAATGCGGCAGGAAACGCGTTAAACAACGGAAGCGCCGGAGGGCTTTCTAATTCCAACTTCCAAACGCTGCAGTAGCTGTTCTTATCGGAACTGGATGGTAATTAATATACGGAGCGCAGTGTAATGTTTTTAGTGAAACTTCTTGATTGCGCATATAGAACATTAAGTACTGACTTATCCGGTGCGATATTAGTTTATGCGTTCGAAGTTGTGCTGATTCTAGCTGAAATAAAGCAAGTTTATTTTGAATTGTAACAGTTACACAATTATACTCCAATGTAAGCTACAGTAGTAATATTTCGTTACGTTGAAGGGGGGGGGGGTGGGTTAAATATGTATTAGAGATTATTTTCATTTCTAACGGATTTAGAGATCGTTTGTAAACATGGTTTAACTAGAGGCTCCACCCCTGTTTGCTTCGCTCATCAACACCGGCAGATACCCATGGCGAATGCAATGCAAACAGATTGTTCTATACACTTATATTTCTTACGGAAATGACAACTGAGCGGTGACCTATACGTAGGTAATATAAGACATCTTACTATGATTTCATGGGATTAGGGAAGGTAATATCTTACCGGAAACACCATTGTCAATAGCCGGATTTGAATATACTGTACTTTAGTTCGAACGTTACCCGTAGTAGTTCGAATGCTACTCAGTCAACTCTTCTTTTATAGCACACCTCCCTTCAAAACCAGTCATTATTATTTACTATGTATGGCATTTGAATGATGTCTTAATAATTTGTTATTATTCTTAAAGTATTATTATTTTTATTTTTTTTTTTTGCCTTTTTTTGAACTTTTATTTATTTTTAATAAACTATGTTTAATAATGTACAGAACAATATTCATACCGACTTCTGTTTTGAAATATTTTTATAAGTATTCATATTTTTCAATGCCATCAAATATTTTTTTTTGATTGAATTTTGTTTTGTGAAAGTTACTAATTATAAGCCACTAAGAAAAGCCCATCAGGAAAACTTTAGAATAACTAACTACTTGAGTAATAATATCAATTTAAACATGTGTATAAATACAGGTTCTATAAAATCAAAAAATATGTTTAAAACGTTTGTAGGGCATATGTTTAGTATATGTATGGTTATAATATATACGTACAGTACTATTGTTTCAGACATTTTTCATTTTAAAATATCAAAATTTATCGCCTGTATTTGTATGGGATCCAAATTTGGAAAACAATTTGGGGTTTTCAGGATCAGAAAATGATGACATTATTCCTAGTGAAAATAAGAAATTTTCTTTATAGAATACTTCAAACTGCGTCTTTCTATGTCAAATCGTTTTTTGTTTTTTAGTTAGAGGCGATAAAAGAAATACTTGCAGTTATTATATGGGATCTATAGAGGCGACCGAGTGATGGACTTACCTGAGGTTGCGATTGAACGCATACGAAAAGAAATTATTCGTTTAAAATAAATTGTAATAATTAAAAAAATATAGGTATAATAAATATTTATATTAATAGAGAATAAAGCTTATGAAAAACAAAGAGATGCCTGAGATGGGGCAGAACGCTCAGGCACCAACAAACTCTAAACCATGACGCACACTGATACAGCTATTCAGCGCCTTAGTGAGTAGTTGGTTGATTCCCTAAAACCTATAAACTTAATTTTTTTAATTCGCTCAAAGTCAAATTATTTGAATACAATTTTAATTATTAGTTCACTTTAAAAACCATTCTTGAGATGAAGCAATTTTACGTTTAACATAGTTTTCCTTTATGCATTCATAACATCCTCTCCTGGGTAGGTTATGGTTATGTTATAGGACCTATTTAACGTGGTGAAGTGATATAATTTTTTAAATATTGCTGTTGGCTAATCTCAAATAGTGTCTAAGATAACACTGATTTAAATAAAAACCCGAACCACAAAACAAGGAGCAAAAACTATAACTAAACAACTAAATTGTAAGTTAAGTTTAATACCTTACCTTAAGTAGTGTTAAAACCCTCTTAGGATGATGACCATGTCATCGAAATGTACATAAGGGTAAGGTATTAAACTTAACTTACAATTTAGTTGTTTAGTTATAGTTTTTGCTCCTTGTTTTGTGGTTCGGGTTTTTATTTAAATCAGTGTGATTTTGTCGCCACAGTGCTCTTTTATTTGTAAAATATCTAAGATAAGTCAATTTAAAATTTAACATAGATTTGTCTATATTCTTCCACGGGTGCTTTACGGTAATGTACTAATTTGGCGTGGAGTCGGGAACCGTACAAGTCATGGAGTGATAAAATATATAGGCTACCATTTATGAAGTCATAATGAATTGGAACTATATAAAGCATTTTGTTATATAGCTCCCGGATTGATTTATTAATATGACTATAAATTAGGTATAAATTTACCTGTTTGACGTCTATCAATCCTTTCTTTATTATTATAGTGACGACCGCGGTTTCGGTTTTACACCATCATCCGGTCACTTAAATATTACAACACATTTAAAATTTAAATTGTTAAAACCAAGTCACTCAATATTGAGGTTGTCACAAAAACACTTAACAACACAAACGAAAACACGAAACACTCAACGTACGTATAATTATAAGATGTCCACATGTTGCCCGGGCGGAGGTCAGATATCGACTGAAGTTAAGTAAATTGGCTTGATGCAATGGTCTGTGCGGTAACCTTTGTATTTTTTATATTAATTAGGGTGTCAAACATAATGTTTGACTGAAAAGATTTTTTGTCATTTAAAAGGTGCTGTTTATCAGTTTGTGATGCTCTATAAATTGCAAATTCTTCCCAGGAATCCATATATCGACCTTTTTTACAAATATGTAATATGTTCATATCTGTATTGAAATTGCTGTGGCTATGAAGTTTATGCATTAAATGTTCTGCAAAATTAGACTTGGGGGGATTTACAACCTGTCTGTTTTTAGGTAAATGCTCTTTATACCTTTTTATAAAAGGGCGGCCTGTTTGACCTATGTAGAAACATGGACAATCCTTACACGAGAGTTGGTATATTCCCGTATTTTTTGTTAAGTCAAGTTCACTGTTGTTATGGTGTTTGCTAAGTAAACGTTCAAGCTTGTTGGTTGTCTTGAATGCAGTTATAATGTTGTGTTTTGACATTTCATTACGTACAGTGTTATTCAACGACGATCCATATTCTACGGAAACATATTTTTTCTTCTGTGCATTGACGTCCAATGTTTTGTTACTACGTTTTCGAATACAAGAAAAACACATTTTATTATAAGTATTAATTAAGTAATACAAGATTAACACTAGCCTAAGTAAAATAAGACATTAGTATGTTCAGTATTTTAAAAAAGATACAAAAGTTTTTAAACACAATTTATAATAACGCTAAAAAGGTAAATTACATCAAAGTTATCACTAACAAGAACTAGTCAAATCAAAATATAAACTATTCAGACCCAGGATACAGATATGTCATAACGAGTCCAGTGTTGCCAACCGTTCATAAACAAAATATTTACCTAGATTCTGTGTCTTACTACTAAAACGTAAAATAAAACAAAAAGGCCACTTTTTGCAACTGTTTTATTGTACCCATATTGTGTGTTCCAGCTGAAATACCCACTCCTATATGAGTAAGAGTGTATGTTGTGTGTGTTGTGTGTGTGTTGTGGACACGCAAATCAGTGCATCGCGCGTGGTTGAAACGCACAAAACAGTGGTTCGCGTGTGGGTGTAACGCGCAAAGCAATGGTTGAGTGAAATAGTGTAAAGAACGTGGGGGTCACCGACGAATTAGCGGGACACCAAGTCCTCGTTACTTTTCACCCATGCGCGAACCATTTCTTTGCTCGTTTATAGGGGGAACCACGAACATACGACTCAGTTAATAAGGCCCGCGTGTGAGGGAATGTAGTAGATTAGTTAAAAAAATAACGAAAAAATAAAACGTTATACCCGGTGCTGATACCAAATAGCTGATAGCAAATAGCTGATAACTCTAGATATCAGCTATAGATATATCAAATAGATATATTTATACTATAGAAATACAGTTTATGCGGATTTACCGATTATCTATCTATCTGTACCTATGTGTTGTATGGTGTTGGTGAGTGTTGGCAGTTACGAACCTCATCGTATGTGTGTGGGACCAACTATATACGTTGTTAGTGTTAAGTCTTCAGCTGGCTTTCTCCAAATGTTACAGTCATTGGAAGAAAGATGTGAGCGTGTGTATTGTGCGAATGTTTGCTCTTGACTGAATTTCAACAATCAAAAACACTGTTGTTATAGAAATAGATAAATAGTGACAATTAGTAATTTATCTATTGTTACAATTTATCAATTTAAAATACATTTAATCTATATATATAAAAATTAATTCCTGTTCGTTAGTCTCGCTAAAACTCGAGAACGGCTGGACCGATTTGGCTAATTTTGGTCTTAAAATGTTTGCAGTAGTTCATAGAAGGTTTATACGTAAAGAAAAGTTTGAAAAGTTTCCCGAAAAAGTTTCAAATTTGGAAGAAACTCAACAGCCTATACTGTATGAACTCAAAACCATAGCTTACAAAAACAGCTGTTCGTATAAAAAGCTTAGCAACACGTTATGTTTGTTTACAATCATTACCATAGCAACATTACTTAGCAAATTTATAATCACTTTAATACTCTTCAAAACTAACAGCTTTTTAAGGTTAGATTGAAAAACTATAAACAAACGCAAGGAAAAATCAACGAAAAATGCTTACAGAATTATAATTCAACTCAAACATGGGTTATTAAATATCTATATAGGCCTACTTAGAGATATGCTGTTTAAAATATTGTTTATATAAAATATATCATAACTATGAACTTTTTAATACTTTTCAAAACATATTTTCGCTATCAATAATAATAATAACAAACAAATTATTTGACACCATTCATAACCATAAACATACACGAGTTTAAACATATTATATTGAAAACTAAACAAACAATTTGAATTAAACTAAATGCCATTAAAATATCACATTCGTAGCTTTATTTTGATATATAATTGTATATTTAAATACTAAACAATATCTTATACTAATTAGGCCTATACATTTAAAATTACAAACACTTATTTGAACCAGTTTGTTACATCCTAAATTAACGCGGATGTTACAAAGTGATTCAAATATATCTTTTCTACGACCCCCAGCTAATTTAAACCCTTGCTAAGAAAGGGTTAAAATAAATTCGAAATTTTAGGGCGGTTTGGGAAGGGGGTCAAAGTTACTAAAAATTCCTATAAGAACGAATTGGAATGAAATTTGGTACGTAGCTTCCTTTTAGGCTGTAGGTAGTAGGTGCTCGCAACATTGTCAATGAAATAAAGTGAAAGTCAAAATTAGTAAAAACTATAAATTAAAACGATATATTTAAAGCTTTTTCATGTTAGATAATAGTTTACAGGAATACAATTTTCAGTGCTTTCTTAAATAGCGTAGCCTTTTTTTCATGACCACAGTAGGATACGCACGGGTATTCAACGAACACTTAAAAAGAATACAATTACGTCAAAAAGACTGAAAATACTAACAACCACGGGCAACGCCGTACGGGTCAGCTAGTAATTTTAATATATTTTATTTGCTTTATAATAATATAATAATAAATCGACCACGCAGCTGAACCGATGACCTGAGTTTCCAAAAGTAAGTTTATATGTTTCAAGGTTTCAACCAACTATTTTGGGAATTGGCCTACTCATGAAGACGTTGAATAGCTGCCTGCGTGTACGAAATGTATAAGTAGAATTTGTTTGCAACTTCAACAGTTTGCATCCCGGCCGTCGGCCTCGTTCTCTTGAAACTTCCCCGCTGTAACATCCCCCCCTCTCGTGGATTTGAAAAAAGTAATTGTATGTTATTAGCGAATTTCCATAGGAAACATGAGCTATTGCAGTGGCTCTTATAGTAACACCCAAGGGGTAATTTTCATGAGAACTTAACATCTTCACATTCCCACGTTCAAAATCGTCAAAGTTACAGACCAAGCACCGCGTATGAGCTGCAGACCTTACATACTTATGTACCAATAAATCAGGTCTTTAAAATATACTAGTACTTCAAAATTAGTAGTTAAATAACAAAATAACACTACCACAAATATGCGATGTCAGTCTATTTTAAGTAGACCAAGCGTCATACATTTGCGACAGTAGTCTGTGGATAGAAACCAGCCGTCGCATATATGTGACGATAGTCTATGTGTACCAACAAATTTTACTATGGTGGTAGCGAACGTGTAAAGTAATAAGTTGTTTCAGTTTTAGCTATGCAAATACTTTTAAAGCTATTTAACAATTAAATTTATTAAAATCTATTAAATATATAGTATAATTTTTAATTGTGGAACTGAGAAAGTTGTAAGTTAAGTATATTTTAAGCGCAAATAATTTCTTATGATTATTTGATGGGAAAATTGTTAGGTAAAAATGACCATAAATTAAAAATGTTTTATTTTTAAGAAGTTTCACTTAGTTTGATATTGTAAACCCTAACCTCTCTACCACTTGTAGACGTGGCCTAACAATGAGAGACTATAGGCTACATCTGAGGAGTGGGTATTATACAATCTATGTGTTAGTTTTAGATTAGCACCCTCTGTTGTGGTAATTGGGTTACCAAAATCTACATTTAGGATATATTAAATAATGTAAATTATCATCCTAAAAAAAAATTTGTGTGTGTGTCTTACTTGTGATGACCTAACAGTGTTAGTTGTTTATTTCACCACAGTGCTCATTAAATATTTATTATCAAATAAAGTGTTTATTAAAAACAAATAATGTGATCAAAAAGTAAGTATAAAGCCTATTTATTTATTAATGGTTCTAGATACAACATTTAAGCTTATAGAAAACTTGTGGAGGCAAAGCAGCTGACTTTGTAAGAAAATTTGTGCAACAACCCTAGGCTAACCTATGGCATCAGAAATGCATGAATAATAAAAAAACCTAAAAGGTTCTAATCTATAGTATTTAGTCACAGTATGTTTACTTGTATTCAACATTTAACAGTAGAATGTAAAACAACGTCGTTGTCTGCAAAAATATAAGGCTAGGGTCGAATAGTAAATTTACGCCTTTATTTGCAACCAATAAATGTATTCTTTCACAATGATGTCCTGTTCAATTTCGCAAAGTTAATAAAGTTGAGTTTATAGTGTCTTTTTAAACGTAGCATTTAACATAGTTTTTTACGGTTCGTTGTTATTGGTTTAGGCCTAGTTTTAAAAGTTTTATAGAATTATTTTTATGTTTTAACTATTTTGGTAAATTAATGACCACTACTAGCCTAATTGTATTTAGATTTTACAAAACTATCTAAACCATCAATTTTGCAATACTAGGCTTACATATAATTTGCTGAGAACAGGTTACATTACAAGTTTTATCAATATTGTTAAAACTATTACAATAAAATATAGGAGGTTCCATAATAAATGTGAAAGTTTTAAAAAAGGAGGCTAAAATCAAGGGAAGGTTCCCCATTTAATGTTTTCTGTCAGATTTATAGTTTAAAAGATGCCAATGGTGAAATCATGTACTCTGTATAGATTTGAAAACATTATCAAAGGCCGATTTGCAATTAAATGTTTTATTCTTGTATATCAAATTAAACATTGTGATTTTCTTTTCTACTTGGTAGACAATTACAAAATGCCCATG
>JAGFPH010001896.1:212123-235096 GCA_018207615.1 Philaenus spumarius
CGACTAATCATCCTGTCGACCATACCGTCGTGCTGAGCCGATAGTCATACCGTACCTTGGTTAGTACTGGCGTGCTGAGCCGACTAATCATCCTGTCGACTATACCGGCGAGCTGAGCGGATAGTCACACCGTACCTTGGTTAGTACTGGCGTGCTGAGCCGACTAATCATCCGTTCGACTATAACAGCGTGCTAAGCCGATAGTCATACCGTACCTTGGTTAGTAATGGCGTGTTGAGCCGACTAATCATCCTGTCGACCATACCGGCGTACTGAGCCGATAGTCACACCGTACTTTTGTTAGTACCGGCGTGCTGAGCCGACTAATCATCCTGTCGACTATACCGGCGAGCTGAGCCGATAGTCACACCGTACTTTGGTTAGTACCGGCGTGTTGAGCCGACTAATCATCAGTTCCACTATAACGCTGTGTTGAACAGATAGACACACCTTTTCAGGGACGTCCGAGGACATCTCCAGGCGAATAGATCCAGATAGACTTCAGATACTCCCAGGATCAACAAGGGACTACTCGGATCGATCAACTACCCTGATTTACCAACAATGATATTAAAGACACTATATAAACGTGAAATTAAACAGTGATGGACAGTTTGATATTATCTTTATCAGAAATAATATTTAGTTTTGCACCGATTTATTATATTGAAAGCAATAATAAAAGTCGAGTTAAGAGATGTATCGAATATTGTTAATTGTTTAATAAACCTAGTCCAAAAGAGTGTAATTGGGACGAAGGATATAGTTCAAGAAATTTAGGTATACCTTCGTACTGTAAGCGAAAGCAACGTTACAACACCGTTTTTTAGCCCTTTTGATTCTCTATCGGATAGCGTAACGGTTAAAACAATGGGATAAAGGATAATAGTTAAGTTATGTGTAATAATTGATTTGTTCAATCTGTCATCCTATACTAACACAGTAAACAGAACAATATTGTACGAACATAAGGTGTTATTATCTTTAACTTGGCTGTTATCTTTTTTCCGATTGTTTTAACTGTGAAATTGTTTAGTTATTATAAATAATTGTTATAAAATGTGGTAACTGTTTCACAAAAATTAATTTAAAACTCTACTTGAGATACAAATGAAAACTCAATATAAAACTGTTTGTTTATACTCCAAATACGGTCAGAGATCCACTACACTCCTTTCACACGGGATTACAAGGCGCACAGTATGCAATATAGATACACGTTTCTTTAAAATATGTTTTTATTATGCTTTTAATCTCTGTATATAAAAATGAAATTTTTAAAAACTCTAAACTCAAAAACTATTCGACCGATGTTACTAAAAATTTTACATTTAATCCATATTAATACAAGGAGTGTTTAGACATGACAATTACTACAGTCTAAGGGGTTGAAATAGGGTTGTTACCCCTATACAATAAATATAAATTAAACTAACTTCCTACAAGTTGTATAGCTAAAATTATTCTATGTAATATTGTTCTTAAGTGATATAAAAAGCATTTGCAATTCGATTACTTAAGTCAATACCCTTAAGAATAAAAAAATAATAATAAATATCAAGACGTACCTTTTTATTTGAAAAGCGTCACTTCCTATTCCTTATTTGGTGATCTTTCTTGGATTACTAGTTTTGATCTCTTAATCAGATCATTTTCAAATCCTTTTTGTTATACCCTCAGTTCATCTGAACGTCGTTAAGAACACACACATACAACACTTAACACAAAACGCATAGCACAAACACGAAACATTTAAAACACTTAAAAATTTTGTAAAATGAAATAACTGGTCCCCTTTTAATCGATGCAGGATATGTCCAGTACTGAGTATCTGAGGGTTAGGCTTATCTATGTCGTTTTAGTGCATTCTTCCCCCTACCTTCTTTACTAACCCTCAGCTACTCAGTAGTAGACATATCCTGTATCGATTAACAGGTGATCGGTTATTTCATTTTACAATATTTTAAAGTGTTTTAAATGTTTCGTGTTTGTGCTATGTGTTTTGTGTTAAGTGTTGTACGTGCGTGTTCTTAACGACGTTCAGATGAACTGAGGGTATAACAAAAAGGATTTGAAAATGATCTGATTAAGAGATCGAAACTAGTAATCCAAGAAAGATCACCAAATAAGGAATAGGAAGCGACGCTTTTCAAATAAAAAGGAACGAATTGATACTTATTATTAATACACACTATTCCGGAGGCTAAAACTCACCTTACAACGAATAAAAAAATAACTCGTACGCTTAGTCTACTTTTTCCATATACCATAAAACTGCTTAACTAATTTCACTAAACATTTTGGAATTTACACATATTAGTACCAGGATGGTTTAGAAAATATGGTCACTACAATCAACGATATTAAAATGGGGTAGCTACCCCTGTACAATTTAAACATATTGCAATAACATCCCACAAGCTATAAAGCTAAATTGGTGTAATTTTATTCTTAACTGATACACCATTTGCAATTCGATTACTTAAGTAAAAGTAATGAAATGTAATAACAGCCCTTAAAATTTTAAATTAATTAAAATGGGATAACTAATCATACATAATAAATTGCATTGCCATTTAACACCCATTTATGTATAAAACGTGCGAAACCGCCTGCCTTGATCATAAGAATTTTATTTTAATCCCAAGTAAATTCAAAATTAATTTTTCAATACACTGACAGAACCGTGTTTGTTAATTTAATGTAATATTATATTAAAATACTAAAATGAAGCAATAGAGAAGCATTGCCTGGCCCACTATAAATTATAAAAATACCATCCAACAAATATTTTCGGACAAGCTAATATTTTCAGTTATTGGAAAATTGACATAGGAAATATGTGCTATTTTAGTGACTCTTATGGTGGTTGGGAGAAGTAAATGAGCACCGATCATGGTCCCCAGAACACGTTTTGGGATGTTATTAAAAATGAAAAAATTTAATTGTACGCTTAAGACCACACGGGAGAAGTGTAAACTTTTGTTAACACAAATTACGAAATAAGGAAGTTTAAGGTTCATTTGTTTACACAACTTACGAAATGAGGAAGCACAATGTCCATTTCAGAAGTATTACCAATTAAACTATACATTGTATTAACATTAACAGATTAAGCAATGACTTAGGCCAATCTGTTACACTTATATACCCAACTCAAATATACTAAATTAGCAATGCGCTTGTGGCTTAACCGGCTAAGGCGCTAGTCTTTGGTGATGGATTCCGCTGGTTCGAATCTCGGCAAGAGAAAAACTTTTTTCAAACAGATGGACTAGAGCGTTTCACTTTAGGAGCGTTTCACTTTAAGAGCGTTTCACAAAATAGAGCGTTTCATAAAATGGATGGTGTGTATCCTCTGCTATACACCCATGTATAAAAATTTTTGGTGTGCCTACAGAAGATTACACGTCAATAATCAATAATCACCATTTCAAACATATTTTGATACTGCCGACTAAAGGAAGCAATATAATTATGTAACACCAGATGTTTGACTTATGACGCCTTTTGTTTGCTTTTAAATAATCTAAAAAAAAACTGTTAATCGTGAACCTTATTCTAAATTTGTGAAATCGCTTGCAAATTAACGTTTTTTGGTTCATTGTATGCCTAAAATAAAATTATGTTAAGTGTTTAATCCAAATCGGCTGATTATTTATAATATGTAAAAACAGATATTTGAATTAAATTATAACATTTTTTCGTCCATTCTTGTTTGTGATTGCTTTTAGTTTGTTAATCTAACCTAAAAGCTGTAGGTTGTGAAGAAATCTTTTAATCAGAACAGCTGTTTTATTGAAGCATTCACTATTTTTACGCTTTAAAATAACAACTTTGCAAAATCCTTTCTTAGTGTGCGTCTATGTCGTACAAGTTTAAATTGTCGTATTTGAATCTTAGGTAGTTTTTTTACCCACTTTGATTCTATGTCAGTCAGTTATTCAGTCAGGACAAAGTTGCTTATAAATTTAATAACAACCTGCAGAGAGAAAACCCCGAAGAATGGACAGTATGACTTGCAACATAAAAGAGTTCAGCCACACAAAATATTTCCCCAAACTGAATTTTATTTAAAGATAAAATGTATTTGCACATGGTCAGATATTTAAAGCAATACAGAATATAATTAGTTAAATTTACACCTACAGTAGGTTTGAAGTACATTTCTGTATTCCATTTAATTTTATAAATCGAATGATATAATTTGGTGTATTAATAATGCACGGATTCCATTTTACCTTCCCTTTGTCAGCCTGTGGACGTTATTTCGGATTAAAACAATAAACAGTAGAGTGCTTCTATTTAGGGAAACAATTCACGGCACACATGTTTTGTAATGTGGAATCTGTTTGAGTTTGGAATTTTCCAATTTAAATCCGGTTGAAACCCTACAGGTGGTTTGCATTTTACCCAACACCAATTTAAATATTGTACATCTATATTAAAACCAATTACTTAATACCACTTTTATAAATTACACTGACCATACGCTTTAATTCAATAGAAAGACAATTTGAACAATTTTAATACAATCTGTCCGCTTGTAGCACGTCTGCTGTCCCTTGTAAAATCCTAGTAAGATACATGGCTATGGAGCCCTGAGTAAGACAGGTAAATTTTACTAAATTTTACTGGAGAGAGGGGTTTATGTTGTATTTGTATTGTTAGCGAATTTCCATAGAAAAGACGAGCTTTGCAGAAATACTAGTGGAGAGACTTAAGGTTATGAGTGGTCAATGAGCACGGGTCATGGTCCCCGTAACACGTTTTTTGGTGCCATTAAAAATGTTATATACATAAATGTATAAAGTATATATTATAATAAATGTACCGTATATAAATGAGTTCGCATAAACGGTCGCATTTTACGGATAATTTGGTCCAAATGTGGAATACACGTTGTTTTTTTATGTCGCTCGGATGAGTTCATTAACCAACAAATTCCAACAAACGTAAGCACATTTTTTCTAGCGGATTTAAACTGTTTAAGATTTTTTCGTTTAAAAAAAATAAATATGAGAGATTCTATAAATGTTTTTGTCACACGACCTTATAGCTCTTCTAGTTAACAAAAATCGAAGAAAACGTAAAATACTAAACAAGAACTTGGTCCAAATCCACGAGGGGGGTTTTACGGCGGGGCAGCTTTTGTTGCGAAACCGACTTCCGGGATGCAAACTCGCGAGGCTAGTTTGTCTACTGTGAGTGAAACGTAGGAATTAAATTTCTTAGAGTTGCAAAATCCCTAAGCGACTTTATCATCTGAAAGCGCAACGAAGAAGGGCATAGTCGGAGATGGAGGCTGAGGTGCAAACTAGTTCTGCATACCAGGTGTTTTAAAAGTCCCCCCTCCCCTTTAACTTTTGTGTATGTTAAAACAAATATCCTTTGGGGAGCCTTTTTAAGTCGACTCCTACATCTTAGAAAATTTTGTAAAAATTAAAATTTGCGAAATCGATTTGAAAGCAATTTTTTAGGTCAAACACTTTGAGGTAAACATTTTTTGTCTCTTGAAATGTTTTCCAAAAACTCTTCCTTTTCGAGATATTAGCAACTTTATGTCAATTTATTTCAACACGTTTAGAGCCGCCATTTTGTTTTGAGTAATCCGATTTTTATTTTCTTTAAGTCATTTTCCTAATCTTAAATATACCTTTAAAATAAGGCATCACATGACCACACTTCCCATTTAAAAATTTTGAGTTGCCCCCAAAATCCCCCATTTTTAGGGGACACTCAAAATTTCCGATTGCTTCAAAAGATACTTTGGGCTAAGTTCCCCAAAGGATATTTGTTCGTTTTAACAAACACAAACGTTAAAGGGGGAGGGGGGACTTTTAAGACACCTGGTATATTTTGTACACGCAGCAAATTACTCGTGAGTAGACCAATTTCTCAAACAGTTGTTTGTAACGCTAAAACATATATACTTATATTTTCCAATTCGCTCAACTCATGTCAGCGGTTCAGTTGCGTGGACGAATAACTAAACAATATCCGATTAACCTCACTTTAATCACTATTTTATGTTCAAAACACAAAGTTCTAGGAAACATACATAGGCCCTGCACAAAATACGATTCGTATTGGAAATATAACTCACCAAAATAAGTTGTACCCTTAAAGTCATGTAAAATTATGGAAAACTCACCTGAAACAAACAAACACAAATATGATTACTCGATTGATTAGTTTATATTCTTTATTAATTAATATAATACTGGTAAATATTATATAACAGTAGTTATTGTTATTATTTTTTTTACTTAGCTTCCTCAATTCGGAATTATTTTTAAAGTGAAAACGTCTTTAGGTGTGCCGAGTACTTTTTTGACGAGGTACAATATACGAACTGGCGATACGCATTTAAAGTGAGACGCTTTACGTGTTTGATTTCTTCTTCTTCATTGGTTTATACAAGTACAAATATAAACATGAAGTTTAATGTAACAACTTATCGTAAGAGAAGAAGAAATCGAAATAAAATAGGCAGTGATAAATTCAAAGGCTTAGGCTGGTATTTTTAGTAGTTTCGGTAGCCTTAAGGCTCCTTCATGTAAGAAAACCGTAAGATCGAATCATACCTTAAAGAGCCCTTACAAATAGTTTTCAATTAATTCAAAGACGTTTATTTAAGGTGACCTTATATGAGGCTACATTTAATGAGACCTAAAGTGTAGAAGACACCTATACCAATTTTACAAAAGTAAATACCTCTAGAACGAATATTTCGATAAATATATATAAAGCTATCCTTGTGTAATTTAACTTGCTAAAGCATTTAAAATGCATTTATTTAGTTTATTTATGAACTTAAACAGAAATCGTTCATAACATTCATGGTTTCTTACTTTAATATTATTGGCCCTTACGTCCAACAGTTTTTCAAAACTTAGCAACTACAAAATTAACTGGCAAATTTATACAAACTGTTTTATGTTGGGCTATAAGAATAAAATGGTCTCATTCCCTCTCAACTAAACAAACTAACGATTGCATCAATTATAAAATTGGTACAAGCCTAGTTTACGCATAGCTCAGTATTTACTTTTAGCTACTGCAATATTTAGCTATGCAATGACATCGATAAACTAATAAAATTGCTTTTATTGATTTTAAATTTACTCTGATTGCCACTCCAACTGAATAGTTTTGCAGTACAGTTTTGAGGTTATGTGCATACTGATCGCTTTCATTATTTTCATTTATCAGATATCATTATTAACTGTATGATTAAATTAAAATATATATTGTCACATTTATATGAACCGTTAGCCTATCCAAAACAAACTCACTGTATTAAATTGTTTTATCGATTCATTTTGTTCAGTAGCCTACTAGACAAATGATAAAATAGTATGGGAACGGACTAGTTCACTGTTTTCCTAAAATATTCTCATGGCAGAAAAACACAATGCTATCAATAATATTTTATGAATATGGGATATTGATAATCCTCTTTTATTATAATTTATCTGGTGCCAATGGGGCATTAACATTTTTACTACATCTTTTGAAAATCGGTATATCACTTCAAATTGCCATTTAAAATATTTTTCGAATGGATTACCATAATCCCGAATATATATCGCTTCCTAATCCGTTATCCTTTCATAATCTCATGCAAACTCGATAAATTCAAAAAATATTCATAATTAGCCATTTCGTGTGTCATTCGAATCACATATGAACTGGCTAAATTTCTCCAAAGATACGTTGGTACCTTGAGAAAATTACGAATTCGAAGTTACCTTTAGGTCTGCTTAATGAAAAGGAGCGACTCTGCATTGCAAATGAACCTAAGGCAGCCTTTAGGTAACTTTAAAGAAGGTTTTAAGGCTTACTTAAAATCTATACTTAAGTTTTGACTCTGAATTCAAAAATCATATCTTAAGGCCTCCTAAACTCTTCCTTTCCTTAAGGCTACCTTAAGAAACGACTATGAATACCAGCCTTAAACTCTTAAATAGCTGTCAATCATATCACGATACCAATAGCTGTCAATCATGTCACGATACCATTAGCTGTCAATCATGTCACGATACCAATAGCTGTCAATGGGTTTAGTCACGTCACGCTACCGATGAAATGAACATTGTAATTACTTATTTTGTAAGTTGTGTTAAATTAACGTACTTAATTATACCTCTTAAATGGACATAGTGCTCTCTATTTTTAAATATCAAAATTGTCTAACTTTGTTGCTATGTTAATCAGTGTAATTGCATTAAGGGTCTGCTCCAGTAAACGAGAAAGCAACCGGAAACGCAACCGCTTCTCACTATATCCCTATATAAACAGTGCAATTTCTTGCAGCTGAACGCTTTGACATTGCCTCATTTCAAACCATTTTATAAGTCTATCTTTTGTAATTGAGTGTTGAAAAAAAAACTAAATATTCTTTATAAAATTTCGTATCCGGCTTGCAAATTATTTTTCATTATTAATTTTGTATTGAGTTAGTAAAAAATTCAAACTTTGTACTTACAAAATATCAATTACATAACAAATCAAAAGCATAAAAAAAATGTTAATTGCAAAACGGATGCATATTGTGACGGTGCTTAAAATGAGACCTTGCAAACAATTTTTGATAAAAAATAAACGAAATAAATGGTTTGAAATTTAATATTGCTCTTATGGGATTAAAACCCAAGATGGCCGCCACCACAGCAGACCCTTAAATAAACGAGTGTTGGTACAGTATAGTCCTAACATAAAATTAGTTTTTTTTTTAAATTATTATTTGACTATAGACAATCATATTTATGCTATAGTTTTTTATTTTTTAGATTTCATTTTTAAATTGGGCAAGATAAAAATATTGATAAAATTTCCGATTAAAACAATGTAACCAATAATTTATATTCATCGCAGTTTTCACTTCTGTCACCAGTCCCACGACTGCTTTCTTTCTTTTTTAATAAAACTTTATTAATTCCCTTATACATAGTAATAATTGTACACATTATATATGCAAAATTAGTTTAAGAAAGAATAGATAATTGCCCAAACAAAATAAATATTGTAGAAATAGGCGGATTTTTACTTAGAAATACTAAAAATATGTAAAAAAATTGGAGACTGAATAATTATTTACAACACCAGAAATAACCATAAGTTAGTAAAAGAGTTGCAGTTTGGTAGGCTATGAGTGTTTTAGCTCGTGCAAAACTGAAGATGGCAACATTTTCGTTGAAACGCGTTCGAGTAAATAAACGTATTACTTTGTGAGAATCAATGTTCAAGTTTTATTCTATCAAGTTATATTATTTACTGTGTACTAGCCCCTGCTCGCTTCGCTCGCCAACCCCCGAGACCACTAGTGGCTAATCAAATAAAACAGATTATTGTATACTCTGATATTTTCGCAGACATTACAATTGTCTAGGACAGAGGCACTTTGATTAGGGAAGCATTACGAGATCAGCAGTGGCCCATACACATAATGTAAGACAACATGTGTCACATCCATCCGCAAAACCCGTTATTTTGTCGATCATTTCAAAATCTGAACCCTAAATATTTCCGATATAAAAAGTAGCCTAGATTAGTCTCTGGAAAATCCTCTACATGCAAACGAAAGTTTCGTAAAAATTTGTTCAGCTGTTCTAGATACTAGAACACACAAACAAACAGGCAGGCCGGCACACTAACAGACAAAAATTAAAATACCTGTTTAGGTTTCGGTAACGTGTGGACAGAAAAAAATATGACCTTAGAAAAATCGCAGACAGATGCTACAATTTTATTTATTTGTATAGATTAATGAAAATAGTAAAATACTAGTGGCTTGTAGGGGCAATAGCCCCTATATATAGGCTATAAATATTTCTAGAAGCAATACCTCTTCGTGATGGCCTACCTTTGCGAGGTGGTCTTCCAGCGTTATTCATTACAGTAAAAAAGTACAGCTGAAATCATTTTATAATGTGTTTAATTACATAGCCTAAGCTTTGATTTTAATTCTCACTTTGAAACAAAAACACAACTACAATAACAAAACACATCACACAACTGCACATTCAGGTGTTGTTATGATAGCTGAATTTTACAATTCATATACAATTACCTGTTTTTAACAATAAAATCACTTGATTTACACCTATATATCCCCATGCTATTTAAATGGGAATTATTATATACAATCACCTGTTTTTAACACTAAAATCACCTGATTTACACCTACATATTCCCATGCTATTTAAATGGTAATTATTTTATTCCGTAACACATTTTCATGACACAATTAACAAAAATGAATATTTTCCCCCAAAACTTCATGCCCATACCTCTAAAATGAGACCTCTCCCAGCTTTCTACGACCTACCATTCGCTCACAATTTCATTTGCAAATTTGGGCTTACGGAATTAGATATATAGATTACCAGTATTAAGTATTGTTAAAGATGGTATGAAAAATATACTTAGAGTGGTTAGATATTCGCATACCTTTTAATCTTTTAGATATATTTTGTTTTTGAATCTTCTTGACGATGATTATTAGCGAGATTCCATAGGAAAGATGAGCTGCTGCATTAACTCTTATGGTGAGATCTAAGATCCGGGAGTAGTCAATGAGCACCGATCATGGACCTCAGAACACATTTTGGAATATCATTAAAAAGGTTATATATATATATATACCCGGTTTCGCTTCTTAAGTTGATCGCAGAAAATTTACACATGCAAGTGGCTCTCTGTTAGAAAATATCATATCTCAAGTGGATCTGTATACATTTGTAAAATAAACGCATCGAAGTGGCTCACTCGTGTAAATTTCATTAACTCTTGTTGATCTATATTCGTTTGTAAAATATACGCATCGTAGTGGCTCCCTCGTGTAAATTTCATTAACTCATGTTGATCTATATCCGTTTTTAAAATATGCGCATCGTTGTGGCTCTCTGGTGTAAATTTCATTAACTCTTGTTGATCGATATACGTTTGTAAAATATGCGCATGGTATTGGGTCTTTTCTCGGACAGTATAATTTCTATGGAACTGTCTGTGCTGTTATGATTGTTAAGCTAAGATGTTTTGAAAGAAATTAATGTTTCTAATAATTTATAATTTATAAGGATATTTATACTCATCTAATTCAAAGGTAAGTTTATCTTTTTGATATTCAATAGGAAAATAATTGAAGTAAAAATGTATTGTTTAATTTATTTTAACGTTTAAAACAATTACGACATTGTTAAGGTATTCTTTTGCTGTTGGATATTTTAAGAAAATTTCTAAAATGGTTTATAACTAGTTTAGGCAGAACACTATTCCAAATAGAAGAAATTATTTGAGTAAGACATAAAAGCTTTTTATGGCAACGTGCTTTCGATGATGCACACCTGTCAAAGATTACCAAATAAACGTTTTATTTGTTCTAGTCTTTTGTAAATTGTTTGCCGACTATTTATTTGCTTCAGACAGTATGATTTATACAGATTCTTATAATCCGGTTCACTTTGTAGGCAATTACTTACAAGAATAGTAGTAGCATTTCTTGAACAAAGGTCCCTTTTTTTAAAATATCATACTCAGACATTCCTGTTTCGAACATTTTGATTGAATTGTGACCCTTATTCAAGAGTATTTTAGTAGGTCGTTTAGACAGCGAAGACACCATAATGTAAGTTTGTGTTGTCGCTTAATGGTAAATACAAATTTACATAATTATTTAAGTTGCGTCTAATAGAACTTAAAGAACTAAAGAGGAAAAGACAGGCATTCTGATACCCTACGCACTATTAATTCAAAGTTCCCTATGTTTTCCAAATTATTTTTACATCAACATATTAAAAGACTACTTAACAATAAATTTGTTTGTGCTTACACTAATTTTTTTTAAATACTTTACATTGAAAAAAGCAAGGTTTGCATTTTTTTAAATAGGCATAACCTAGATTGACGGGCTACATTTATTGTTAATGTACTTGCAATGTATATTGTAAATATTGAGCTTGACTTGTGAGAAGATATACTTGATAGAGTAAACTTTGAACACAAAATCTCACAACTAATACAATAGTCAAAATATAATTAACTCATAATTTGACTATTGTAGCTCGTGTATCACTGAAGATGGCGACTGTGTAGTTGAAACGCGTTTGAGTTAGTTATTAGTTGTGAGATTTTGTGTTCAAAGTGTATTCTATCAATTTATATTGTGTTTTTATATTTGGAATAACAGATTAGTGAATAATATAGGGTGAGTTTAAATTATTAAAATGCTTTCTGCCTGTTATATGAGTCCTAAGCTGGTGATAGAAATCAATTGAGTTAAACTGCCTTTTGCAGAGAAAGAAGCGACATCTCAACAATTTCATAGTCATTTAAAGCATTATAATCATCCATCTTGTTTTTAGTAATATGTATATTTTTGTTATCAAACGTTAACAATTCAAATGTAACAAAAAAAGAACACATTTTAATAATAATGCTGGTACCGTACTGATACCATGTAATAATGAAATACAAATATTTTGTACATAAAAAATTTCAAATAAATATATTACAGAGAAACTACACTCGTAAAACAAAGATCTTTGTTTTACCACTTTACCAAGGATTGTTTACCACTTTTAACTTGATAACTAAAAATAGCTGCATAATTATTTAGCATTAATAGTAAGAATTGAGGTAATTTTATTGTTCAGTCATTGTATTGAATGGCAAAAGTATTTACAAATAAAAACTTAAAGACTTTAATTAAATATTAAAAAAATTTACATTAGTAATAAACTGATAAGTAATGAATCTATTAGAATAAAACTACAATTAATTAGAGTTTAATTCATATCACAACTTTTATACAGAAGAAAAATTGGTTTGGCACTTAATATTTTAATTATAATCATAATTATGTTCAAAATCTGGATTTTTACTTATCACCAGTATAACAATGATTTTATTCCGAGAAGTATTGAACCAATAAAATAAAATGTCTGATCCAGTTAGCGTTTAATACATGTAATAAATTTGTTACGGTAGAAAAATAGGTTGTCACTGAAAAGTTTTAATAAAAACGTCAATATTTCGGAAATTTAGCATTTTCTGTTGTGACACTCGGAGATAAATGTTGTTTAACTTAAAAGTATTGAAACAATTTCTATTATACTGAGATGCTGTAAATTCATGTAGACAAAAAAGGCATGAAAATCGGATAACTGGTGAAAAACATTCTGCTTTTTATAAATATTAGTTAAATAGAACATGAAATTAAAAAATTATGAAATAATTTACAGATAAAATATCATATTTTACTATAGAATAGTTAAAACATCACCTTTCCAAGTTAGATCGTTTTTTAATTACATGCGATTAAACTATTAAAAGCTATTACACTCGTCGGAAAGGTATACAGGAGGGCGTTCCGATCTCTGCTCATACTTTTGGTCAAATATAAATGAAATTTGAAAATTATGAAATAACTTACAGACATGATATCATATTTTTACTGTAAAATAGACAAATCAAGTTTTAATTATATGCGTTTACAAAAACTACTATACTTGTCGTAAATCTATAGAGAGAGGTGGGGAGTTCCGAGTGCTGCACATATCTTCCGTGAAATACTATTTCCTCGATAGCCAATTACTTATAATCTGCTTACTATTAATTAACCTGTAAAAATCTTATAATTTTAAAAATTAAAAGCTATTTTTATAAATACCACTTGTCGATGAACACGAATAGCCCATTTATTTTCTATGCAATTCAGACAAACGTTATGTAATAATTAATGGAAACTACATATCCATCACATATTATAACTGTTCTTCAGAGGTATACGATCCGTTGACCCGAAGGACCATTCTGACTTGGTTTTTGTTTAATTGTGTTGTTTTATTTTATGTTAACACTTTCCTATTCAAGTACAGTAAAACTAATAAGGTATAAATTAATCAATTATAGTTATTATGGCGTAGCACATTATCATAATTTGTGTTCTACTCAGTTTTTATGTATACATTACTTTGACATTTCTCATAAGACGGATGTTTCCTAAAGTATTAAAAATAGTGGGCATTTTACTGCTTAAATGTTTTACCTTTCTACCTTGTTAACTTTCCGCTAAAAGAAAATTAAAAATTGTCTAAAATCGGGAAGTTATTGGTTTCACCCCGTTTTTCGAAAATCGAGTATTCATCAGATCTCGACGTTTTGAGATCCTAGGAATCTTCCCTGACCACTCCCGAGAGGGTGTCACCCTGTCTGCATGTATGTGTGTGTGTATGTAAGTATGTGACCCGCTTATAACTTTTGAACGGCTTAACCGATTGGATCCTACTAAACGGCGTTCTAAAGAGTTCCATCAAACTTAGATTTCCTGAAAATTTCAACTAATTCGGACCGGTAGGTTCTGAGAAATTTCGAAAAAACTAAGAAATAATTTTTTTTCAAATCAGGTTTTTTTTAATAACTTTTAAACGGCTTTACCGATCAATTCCAAAATCTAAACAGCTTTTAACCTTAAAAAGCGACGTCGATCGCTACCAGTCCGGTCAAAATCGGTTGTTAATTCGTTCGTGAGATATCGTGAACGAAAGAAAATAAAAAAGTGTTTTTTCTCAATTTCTCCGAAATTTTTCATCAGAAAAATTTTTGTTGTCGATTCTTTCAATGGACTCGAAAAACTGCATCGATTGCCGCAAATCGCATAAAAATCGGTTGATTCATTCGCGAGATATCGTGAACGAAAGAAAATAAAAAAAAGTGTTTTTCCTCAATTTCTCCGAAACTTTTCATCTGAAAAATTTTTGTTGTTGATTCTTTCAATGGACTTAAAAAACTGCATCGATTGCCGCAAATCGCATAAAAATCGGTTGATTCATTCAAAAGTTATGGCAGTTCAAAATTTCCAAAAATAGTGTTTGTTGTAATTAAACTTAGCGGGAAGTTACATGGATGGCCTTTAGGGTCAACCGTTTTCCAAATTGTGTTTGTTTGTTTCATTGTGTGGTTTTAATTTTATGTGAACATTTTTCTATTGGAGTACAGTAAAACTAATAAGGTGTATTCATCAATTATAGTTAACGTGACGTAGTACATTCCCATAATTTGTAATCTACTTGGTTTTATATGTATACATTACGTTAAGATGTCTCTTAACACGGATGTTTCTTAAACATTAGAAATAGTGGGCATTTTATTGCTTAATATTGTGGACTCTATGTTTAAAATAATCGCAATTATGTAATTTTAGCTTTAATATTTTTATGAAAAGAAAATTAACAAACATTCAAGTATATTATGTATATTTTTTAATTCCTAATACAATTAGAAAAGTATGGTAAAAATAAAACTTTTGGGAAAGTAAACAAAAAATATTAAATGAAGATCTAAAAAAAAAAAACAAATGAAATCATACTTAATAAACGCGACGTAATAAAAAAACTACCTTCCTCCAGCACCCTGTTCTCTGGCTCTCAACCTCGCGTGCAGCTTCAATATGTGCGCATGAGCACAACATCAAATTTCACTCAGCTGAAACTGTAAAGCACACACTTCTATACAAAGATATGTATCTTTTCATAAACTGGGGGAAGGGTACTGACATTAAGCGTAAGGATTATATATATTGCAAGTATAGAGAAAGAATTAAAGGGAAAAAGGCTCATAATATTAAATGTTACCGATAATATCAAGTGGTATTAGGGGGTGCTGCATTTCCACAGTGCCTATTCGCGAATACACCTAAAACCGTAGTACAACTGTAATGAATCCAAAGTTTAGTGAAAAGAATGTTTCGCTCAAAAAAAAAACATCCTCCCAAACTGAACCTCTACTCTTATAATAAATAACAATGGAGATATAACATATTAAAAATGTGTTAAATACAAAATCCGCTGCTTCAGAGCCTAAAACTATTGTGCACAGTCATTATTTATATAATAATAAAGAATGTTTTAAAGAAATTTTTTTTTATTTTTTTACTTATAGGTACTTATATTTAAATAGGATTGTTGACAAATGTTCTTCTGTGGGACTAATTAGTGTTCTTTAATGTCCTAGTAAAGTAACAATAACTCAGTTGAAATAGTAATTAAGAGCGAAATAATAATCTACCTTGAATAAACGCCCTACACAATCTCAATATCATATTAATGAAACTTAACACGCAAGATTTTAATATCTTATGTTTGGTACTACTAACAGCCAACACAGCATTATCGGTTATCCAGTAAAAGTCAAACGGATATCGAGAAAAATTAGGCTTTGTTGCTCTCTTCCTAACACTTTAGTTCAAGCAAGAACTCTGCCTTTCAATAGCCTTCAACTCTTAGATTGTAACCGAGACCCAATCTCATGATGTACATTTGTCAATGATTTACAACAATTTAGAACAACTATTGTTTGCTTTTGTGGCCCATGAAGACCTTAGTTTCATTCCAACATTTTTAAACAAAGTAATTTCTAGTGAACTGTTAAATACTATTAGTTGTTCAATTATTGTTCATATGTTCAACAAAATGCTAACGTACTATATGTTTTTTTACACATAATGTATATTTTAGTAGAATAGTATGGGGTTTTGCTGAAGTCTAACCTGGCCTACAGGCATCCCACATAAAATTAATATATTATCATATTTTCACACATCTGATATTGTTTATTAGTATTGTATTATTCAGTATTATTGTATTAGATTTACTTCAACATAATATAATAACTAAGCCCACACATTTTAGGGTCTATAAAATAAGTTTTTAGTGAGTAACAAAACTTGAAATGTTGGTTTTCGAAATTTTAAAATAATATTTTTTGTATCAAGGCTTGGTTGCAATATAAAAACCCCCTGAACCCTGAACTAAACTAACTTAAATGTCTAATAACAGTATTTTTTGAGTTTTTAAACATGTGTAAGTTGCCAACACTTCTTATTTTGATAAAAATATTTCAACAAGTAGATTACTCAAGTAGTAGTATTCTAAAGTTTTCCTGATGGGCTTTTCTTAGTGGCTTATAATTAAATAACGTTCACAAAACAAAGTTCAACCAAAACCATTATTTGATGGCATTGAAAAATATGAATACTGTAATAATAAAAATATTTCAAACGGAAGTCGGTATGAATAAAATATTGTTCTGTACATTATTAAACATATTTTAATCAAAATAAACAAACGTTCAAAAAAGGCAATTTTAAGAATAAAAATAATGGTACTCTATGAATAATAACAAATTAAAACATCATTCAAATGCCATTCATAGTAAATAATAATGACTGGTTTTGAATTGAGTTGTGCTAAAAGAGTTGACTGGGTAGCGTTACTACGGGGTAATGGCTCGGACTAAAGTAGGCCTATATTCAAAGCCGGCTATTGGCGATGGCTTTTCGCCATTTAAGATATTTTTTGATGAGGAAAGTATCTTTCCTAATCCTATGAAGTCATATTTCAGCAAAATTAAATAATATTAAAAAATATCAAACAATAGAGCGTCACTAGTAAAGTTCTACGAATTATTTCCATTGTTTATTACCCACAATATAAAGGGTCACCCCAGGGCTTTTCCCGGCCAGTAAACTTTGGTTTATAGGAGTTTTAAGCTTGCAGTATGTTTTGCCTTTTTTCAGAAGAACCTTCGTACAAGGACCTGACACTCTGAGAACAAACAATAATACTGACCCGAACCGTACCCATCGATGACCGTACCCACATGTTTTGACTAGATTGTAAACCCATGTTAGTTGTCTTGCTCTAGAACGGTGGCATCTCGCTGTTGTTACAAGTGAAGGGAGAAATATAATCTTCTTTTCCTAATTCTGTGTTGTGGTTCTTACTGGCTAAATTTTTTTATGAAGATAATACATAAATTTATTTATATTTTTGTACTTTGAAAATGTTATTATTAAAACACTACTTTCTATCAATAAGTATATGGAAAGTAGTTTATTCATTCAATATAAATCAATTAGTTTTTCAAATTGCAGAACTAAATGATTGTTATAAGACAAAGTGTCGTTCCCTATTTAAAAGATGAGAAGTTGCAGTTTTTTTCTAGAATTCAGAATCCTTTCTAGAATTTTGTGAAAACAAATTTGTCATATTACTTTTGTAAAAACATGGTTCATTGATTTACAATCATTATGTATAGTTTGCACCACTGGCTTCTACGTTGACAAGTAAATTTACAGAGAATTGATTCTTAATTTCATCAATTTTAATAAAAAATTTTTGTGTAATAATGTTCACATCAGCGTGTTTTTTAGGCCTACATTTTATTTCAGAAGGGTTTTATTTTTAATAGGAAATGACATTTTTTAGACACATAACACAATAATTGTAAGAATTTTATGTGAGAGTATGATTTATGTTGTATGTGAACTACAAAATTGAACAAGAAAACTCAGCTCTGTAAACCAATAATTAAAATATGAATGGATACAGAACCCAAATATCTGTGTTTAGAAGTAATGTTTTTATTCGTCTTTTGACAAAATATTTTTCAAGTTTAATACTTAAATTAGATGAAAGCGAGGTCAACATCCCATTAGCTGTCCAAGTAAACATTTAAGCAACACTCAACAACACGATTTTGTTTACTAGAAGTGTAAATATTGGATTAACAACTTTAATCTTCAATGCAGCTATAATCTTTAACTATTTATTTAAACCTACCCAGTCATAAACGTGGTTTTGATAGTAGACTAAGCATTAACTTTGCTAAATATAGTGCATGAATAGATAGTTTTATAATTGGAGATTAGGATATTTCTACATACATCTAATCATAATTATATACTGTCATTATACCTTGATTTAGGATTGAGGAGGGGTTATAGGCCTATTTTATATTGCTTACATACTGACCCCAATGTTCTAATTTAAAAATTCATAACTCATAAATTCGGAAAACTTGCTCAGGTGTTTCAATAGTTAGTTGTAGTACATACACCTAGTTATAATACTATACTGTCATTATACTCAGATTTAGGATCGGGGAGGGGTTATAGGCCTATTTTCTATTGCTTACATACTGACCCCAATGTTCTAATTAAAAAAATCCATAAATTGGTAGGTGTATTTACAACATACTGTTCCATTTTTCTTAATGTTGAGTAATATTAATTAAGCAGCCGCCATTTCAAAACACCTTTTAAAAATTTGTTGTTTTATTAAGAGTTTTGCTCACATTGTACCTTTACTGTTATTTTATCTTGGCGATTTCAGTTAAAAGTAAACAGCACAATAATATTGCGAACTTTATAATTTTTACTTAAATGGAACTCTTTATAAACTAATAACAAAGCCACAATTTTGAAAGTAATTCAGTTTTTTTGCCAAGTAATTGAAACATGAGTTTACTACTTTGCCTCATATTTCGTTTAAGGTGGTTTTAGCAACCTTTATTAGGCAGTAGAGTATGTAAAATTTAAAAACCTTTGTACTCTTCAAACTCGCTGCCATTTTGAATTGGGAAAGCACAATACTGTACAAATGGGTTAATCTTGACATTCATTATACAAACGTATAAGCTATACATTACAATCTAGCATGAATCGTCAATGTGTTTAGACGCAATCTTATGGAAACGGTTTTTCTTAATACTAATTTGATGTCATTTAGAAATGGTTGCATAGACGAAACCAAACTATTCAATTATTTTCCCCTGCATCTTAAATATTATTATTTTATTTAAGTACGAAACATTTGTTAACAGCGTCCTGAAGGTATGTTTTATTTATGCGAAAAAGCAAAATAGACTCACATTGAACAATGTATACTCTTATGGGGCCAAATAGTTGTCAACATTTGAAATAAAAAATACAAGTTCTGCCGAGGGAGTTTATGTGATACTGGACTTGGTTAGATTTTTTTTACAAATTTCTATATACAAAATTAAAACACGCTAAACATTTCAAACACGGCACCGTTCTTTCCACAAACTTCTGCTGATGGAGTGTATGTGCCTCCTGCTCTGCCAATTATTTCTTTTTGTTAACAAAGTTTTTTTCAAACTACTTCGAGCTAACGTTTAGACTTAGTAACACTTCGATTTATTTTTATTTTATTTTTAAGGGCTTATGCTCAGAACGTACCGTTTTGGTGCATACTTAGTTAAAAAAAAGTCTAAAAAAAATAAAAATACAATAAGTGTTGAGAATGTGCTAAACTAAATATTACCACCTACAATAATTATTTCAACATATAGAAAGTGTATTTTTTATTGCGTATCGTGCAGTGAATAGACGAGAACTGTAGAAAATGAAAGATTCTCAAATATCCTGACCTGTAGGTCTAAATGCTGCTGCACTCCTTCAATATTCTCACTATATTAGGTTCAAATAGCTGTAAATACCTTCTTCCTCTTTTCAATAATATGTTTAGCAAAATGTACCATTTGTCAGGTGTAATATGTTTAGAAAAATATACCATTTTACAAAATTGCTTTAATTAATAATAAACAAAACTTGTTTTTCTTTTGTAATTGACGTTAATTCGGTTAATTATAAATTTTTTTGTAGGTTAGGTAATATCAAACACAAACAACGAAAAAGGCTTACTATATCGTAATTCAAACAGCTGTTTGAAAGTCTGCTTTACCGTAACACATTTTATAATTTGAAAATTTCCCTTTTTTAAATAAAAATAAAAAAATCTCTGTCCTGATCAATCGTCATTCTCGTGAAAATATTAAAGTAACAATAATCTTTTTCCATTTGATTTGCAGTGGGTCGTCGCGAGAATTGGCGAGCGAAGCGAGCAGGGGGCAAACCCATCTAGTTTTGAATAGAAGTTGTAATTTATCTGATATTTCTGGCGTTCAGATAAATATAACACAACACAAAGTTATAGTAATTGTGTATTTCCGTACTTATAGATCCAGAATTATTATTATTACCAATCAAATTAGTTTACGACCTACTGGAAAGTTGACCGTGTGAACCGTTTGGGTTGGCCGTCCTGCTCTGCTTTAGGGTAGAAGGGTGTGCTTTACCTGAACAAATTACAATAGCTTAGACGCTTCGACGTTCAACTCAGAAATATGTCTACAGGAGAAAGTTATTTATTACACGGGTTGTGTATGTATATTGTAAACGAGTTTTGCAGTTGAAGAACTTTATGGTTGAGAACACTTCCATATTAGTCCAGGATCTGAAGGGGGTTGAGTATGCATGGAAAGCCTGACGCAATTTTATTTCTGATTATTGTTATAGGCACTATAGTGATCATGAAAAGCCATGTTGTTGCCCCCCAGCGTGGTCGACATCACCGGGGGTAGGGGGGAATATGGTGGGGGCGCCGTTTATTAAAACGCTTATAACTTGAGAACCGTTCAAGATAAAACATTGAAAAAAGCGACAATATACTCCATAAAATATGAGCTTTAAAAAAGGTTGTTACTTTTATAGTCGTATAGTTGTTGGTTTATAAGTAAAGAGCATTTTTATTGGTAAATGAACAAAAATGGTGATTCAAATAATCAAAACCAATAGTTTTGTATTAAGAAAATCACTAAATAGGTCAAATATAGACATTTAAGTTATTAAAAGTGCTTCAATAAATTTAAGAAAGCATGTTGAACAGTTAATGCTACTATAGAGGTGTTTTATACGTAGCACTAATATATACAAGTGCTCCGCGCGCGCCACCGGCGACGAAAACCCCACATTTTATACCTTGTTCTAGTTTTTCTAATGGTTAGTATGAAGGACTGGTTTGACAAAAAAAATCATTCAATCCATTTTTAAAGAACCGTAAATTTACCACAATTTAAAATGAAAATCATCTTCCTGAGAATAATACTTTTCGAGTTGCAGCCATTCAAATTTCAAGCAAATTTTCAAAATTTAAAAAAAAATTTATTTTTTAGATATTATTTATGTTTTTTCACCGTGAAACAAGGGTTTTTCAGTAAAACTGATAAGGGCTAACTTTAAAGTGGAGAAATATAACTTTAATATGTGATCGAAATGGAATTTCTACCATGAATAGCTTATGAGATACAGCTTTTTGAATTTCGGGTACACTTCCAAAAAATAAGTAATATTATGAAATGTAAAAAAAAAAAACTAAAGTAGTTGAAAAATTTAAGTTGTTAGTACTAGGGTACAGTTACATACAATAACATCAAATTACATTACATTATAAATTTATATTTAGCAAAATAAAAAATGTTATATAACATAATAAATACCTAAATAAATATTATTTCCGGCACCTCTTTGAAGGGCTGGGATTGAGGTAGGTTCTTTGTCTAATTCACTGCCCTTTCCTCCTCGGATGGTTGAAACTTGTCAACATTGAAAAGCGGAACCACGCAAACACTCTCTAGAACAGTCAAATTAGACCCAAACTGGAGAATAATAAAAAAGAATAAAAAAAGTCTCATTGTTTGAAGTTTTTCATTACCCTTTGCTCTAAAAGTGGTACAAGTCCCTCCGATATAGCGTCGGGTTTGTTGGTGGGAGGGGGGAAGGGGTAAAAAATGTTTTTAAGTTTTTTAGGGCGTATTTTCAAAACATTACACCCTAATGTTAGTTATGCGGTAAATCGCATAGACATTGTCAATTTATGAGCAAAGGGTAATGAACAACGTCCAACAATCAGACCTTTTTTTTGGATTCTCCAGTTTGGGTATGTTTTGGTCTAATTTTACTGTACTACTCTGGATCATGATCACCCAGTTCGCTTATGTTTCAATTTCGAGAGAAATGAAGTCGTTCTATTTCCGGCACATTGTCACACGATTCACCACAGAAAAACGAACATATGGCTAAACATTTCAATCCTGCTTTCCGACATTCAAACGAACCAAGGTGTCATTGTAACTGGATGAGAAACCTAGAGTTGACTGTAGTTCATTGAGGTGCTTTGATCCAAATTTGTTGTACAAAATACACAACAACTCCAAGAAAAAGCGAGGATAAAAATGAGCAAGGTCGAACTGCAGCTATTAGGGCATGTGACATTGCGACATAAAGAATGGAGAATACAAGGGTAGAAAGAGATGAAAATGACGTG
>JAGFPH010001897.1:2564-55868 GCA_018207615.1 Philaenus spumarius
TTAGTTTAGTGCCTACTATGAGTTTATTTATATACTTATTATATATATTATTTTGTAAAGAAAATTTCAAACTTTATGTTTGACTTCTCTCTCCTCTTTATTAAAAACACTAATTATTTATCTTGTACCTTAAAAAATTTCGGTAAAATCTTCTGTACAAAATATCCGTCAAAAAGTTTATTTATCATTGTTCAAACTCCAATTTTATAATCTCAAAAATTTATAGAATTATTTATTTATTTATTCAATTATTGCTAACAGTCTTACAACATTGTTCAACTTCGTGGCTCAGCTTTCCAGCCATTTAGCCTTATATATATATCCCTTTCCCACAACAAAATAACATTTCTCCAAATAGCAAATAACTACAACACAACAAAACTTAATAACTTAATAACTTAATTTAAAAACTAATCTACTCCACAAAATTCAACGATTACCTAAATTACATAAGTATAAATAACATATATAAAATCCAACCAAAACCAATTATATCATACTTCATCCTAAAACATTTCTACAAATAAATTCTATACATATTAACAATAATTTTAAATAATTTTATAAATAATAATTATGTACAAACGACAACATTTTTATCTCCATACCGTTAGAATTGTATATATATTGAAAATACAAAATATTATTGCTAGTGGCTGCTTATAATAAATGTTTTAACCACTGACAGAATTTCCGAAAATGTTGTTACCAAATGAATAACTTATGATTCTAGGGTATAAATACACGTCATAACTTTGTCAATCACAATTATTCAGTCCTTCATAACAGCTGTTATTATGAATGTTGATGTTAAAAGTATAAAGTTAGTGCTTCACTTCAAACATTTTTTTAGTTCATGAGTTATTTGGAAAACTCATTTATACTCCGTTTCATTTATACTTGTCTTTTGAAATGTTAATAAATCTTCCAAACGTTGGTCTATTAGGCCTACTATTAAAATTACGAAATTATAGGCCTGATGTTTGTACCAGACAGTTATATACTTCCAACCATACAAAGCATAATAACAATGTTTTAATTTTATTGAAGCCAGAGTAGTAATACCAATTGAATTAAATTTGTGGGTGTACAAACCTAATTTATTTTTAATAAGGTTTTATTTTTTAACAGTCCACACTTTTGGCGGGTGGTTTTCTTGTAAAAAAATAAAATAAGATGGTGTATAATTGTATATTTTACCACTTAACCTAAATACGGCTAAGCTAAGATGTTTACCAGGCATTTTATTATGTTTAGTTTACTAAATACGTTTTAGAAAGAAAGAATAATATCAATATTTCAACAAATTAGTATGTTAACTTACTTTATAATAGGCCTAAATTTTTAAATTATTCTTTCTAATCGATTCTAGTTCCTACAATATTGTACAAGGGTTATTCTAAATGATGGACCCATTTAAAAAAATTAAAGTACAAATTTATTAAAGTACAAATACAAAATTAACAATCTTTATACCAATGAAAAGAGGAAGTTTCAAAGTTGTTTACCATACATCATAAGTGTTCAATGTGGCCACCGTTAGCTGCACGACAAACATCTACGCGGTAGCCAAATGGAGATGGTTTCAGAAGCGGCCGGTAGAGTTCTCGCGGCAATAGGTCGCCATTTTGTGCCACTGTTCAGTTGTTAGTGAGATGGCTACTGTAGAGTACAAGGTTTTCTGCGTTATTGAGTTCGCAAATTGTAGTGCAGCGCGCAATTCGTGCCAAATTCGGTATTGAACCAACTTACATTAGCCGTTGGTTGCAATTTAAACAGACTAGAAGTGTGTGTATAGGAAAAAGCACAGGCAGACCGAATGTGTCTGAGGATGACGTCAGACGGATTGAAGAAAATTTTGTCCGCAGTCCAAGTAAGTCTACCAATAGAGCTGGTAGATAACTTGGAATACCCCAACCAACTGTATGGAAAGTTGTGAGACGGCGTTGGCTGTACAATCCCTACCGATTACAACTTGTGCAGGCTCTCAAACCTAATGACAAAGAGAAGCTTAATGAATGTTGTGGTTATGTGCTAGAAATGATGGAGGATTACCGTTTCTACAGCGTATAATTTTTAGCGATGAAGCGACTTTTCACCTTAATGGAAAAGTCAACAGACATAATGTTCGCATATGAGGATTGCAAAATCCACATTCAACATTGCAACACGAAAGAGACTCACCGAAGATAAACGTGTTCTGTGCCTTATCCCGTACAACGGTTTCTTTACCTTTTTTCTTTGCGGAAAGAACTGTAACTTTAATAACCTATCTAGACACGTTGTAACAATGGCTATTATCGCAAGTTAGTAAAAATTTTCAGGACTTCATTTTCCAACAGGATTGGCACCTCCATGTACGAGGCTTTTTGAATGAATCACTTCCTCATCGCTGGATAGGTCGCATGGGAAATGAACCTGGATCTACACTGCTGGGCACCGAGATCTCCTGATATCATCCCATGCGACTATTTCTTATGGGGTTATGTTAAGGAAGCTGTTTATATTTCGCCTCTACCAACAACTCTGAATGATCTGCGGAACCGTATCACTGCTGCCGTGCACTCGGTAACATTGGATATGCTTTGTCGTGTGTGGGACGAATTTGGCTACCGCGTAGATGTTTGCCGTGCAGCGAACGGTGGCCCCATTAAACACTTATAATGTATGGAACAAACTTTGAAACTTCCTCTTTTCAATGGTATAAAGATTGTTAATTTTGGATTTGTACTTTAATAAATACGAATTTTTAAAAATGGGTATTTTATTTAGAATAAACCTGTATAATTAAATAAAGGTTAAGTTTATGCACAGAGTTATTAATAACTTGCACCTTGAAGTAAGCTGTGTCTGCTCTATGCATAGAGAATCTGTATGTGTCAAGTTGTAACCTCACTGCGAATTGATAATCTTTACATGAATAAATATATGTAGATAGAAAATAAAGCGTAATCAAGAAAAAAATATATGAACATAATTTTGAAAAAAATATGTTACGTCACAAAAACAATTTTAAAATTATTAATTTCGAATATTATTATTTATTGATTCTAAAAGTCCAACAATTTGGTTAAGCTGTTTTAAATATGTTATTTATGGTAAAATTACAAATTTTAAACACACTTTGTACTGCCATTTTAGTAAGAGCATCTAAATATATATTGTGAGTGTATATTTGTATTTGGTATAGTTGTATATTTGTACATCCTTCAATTTGAAATTTACCCATTTGAAAATGTTGAGTACCTACCAATATAATTATCACGTACTACCTGTTCGACTGACAGAGTAAGATGACTAATTTTTTTACCACCAAAACAGACAAAAAATCTCTTTTTGGGAAAAATTTTAAACTCATAACCATCATAAAATAACCTTCAGGTTTTCTAACAGTTCAACATATGTTTTAGTTCTTAGTTTTAGTTCTTTCTAACATGTATAAAGACTAATAAAAAAACTGTTGGAAACATCATCCTTCTGCTTTCTTCATTTCATTTTTGACTGGTTGTCTTTCTGGAACAGTTAAAGTTATTTTTAGACTGTATCCATATTTAATTTTCCCAACGAGTAAAGATGAAAATAGAAACCATAGAAGCTTGTGTTCAGTACATTTGGATTAATCATACCATACATAAAATCATATTCTGTTGTATACAGGAATTTCTACTTAAACAATTAATTACAAGTAAGACCTTACAATATTTATCGACGACCGGTTAATCGATACACTGAATATTTAAAAGTTTATTGAATATAAATGCTTTCTTTAATGAATCTTAGTATAAAATAATACTCTTTCCTTTTAAAAAACATGGTTGCAACTAATTAATCTCTTATACAAAAATAAAAGTTTATAAATAAAATACAAATTTGTTAACTTTATTATAGCGTATTAGAATGCGTATTAGAACATAGGCCTAGTACATCAAAATCAAAAATCGTAAAACACGATTTCGTACATTTTTGGCCGCCATTTTAATCGGTTGAAAATATGGATTTGCAAATTTTAACGTTGGTTTTTTCTTGAAATTCTACATCGAAATAATATATCACATGACCACCTTCCTATTTAAAAAAAACAAAGTAACATTCAAAATGGCGGATTTTTTTGTTGATATCGTAATAAAATAGTATTTTTACATAGAGTAGGTTCCTCAATCACATCTACTATCAAATGTTCCTTATATACGAAATATTAAACCGTACCCAGACTTAATTGACACCCTGTATGTTTTAATGTAAATGTATGTAAACATAATTTTACTTAATTTTGAAAAGCTGAATGACTTTCAAAATTACTACCGATATGTTTGGAACACAATGTACATCAAACTAGTCTAGTTTTCTTAAAAAATACTGTTTAATATTTACATCTATAATTCAACTTATGTTTTGAGAATTGTGTAAAAGCTACATAAAATAGTTAATAGTTTTATCAAAACTATATCGGTGATTCCATATCACTAAATTGGTATAATCATGTAAATTTAACTTATTTTATTTTGTGAAAGTAAAATTTGGGATTTCCTAGTTAAAAAAGAAGTAATAACATTTAATTTAAAAATTGACTACGTGGCTTACCTAGTGATAAGTTATTACACTATTTTTTTATAGATTTGACTTATTAAATACATTTTGTGAACAACAATTCGAATAATAAATACATGTTTAAACAAATGTTAAAAGTAAGCTTTTATTTTATGATTTTATTTCGTGAAAGTTTATATTTATTTAACTTACTCACCCATTGTGTAAGCTGGACTTTTGCCTGCCCTGTGCATAGTGAATGTATGTTTGTCAAGTTTTGACGACACCGTGAATTGATATTCCATGCATATTATATAACTATACAAGAAGATATAACTAGGATTTTATTAACAGATAAAAATAATTAAATAATAATATTGTTACACTACTTATATTATTTGTTATATACCGGGAAACCTTATAAAATAATTAGTTCACATCTCAAAATATATTCTTTATTGTAATAGTACCCACATTTTTTTCAACATTCTTTCTAAAGAACAGTAAATGCTGGTGAAATTTTAATTTAACCTTCCAAATATTGAAGAAAAATAACTATTTTTTTTTGTTGATAAATTATTTACTTTTTGATAGGATAGTACTTATAACCGTCATTAAAAACGGCTTAAAAAATCATGTTTACATGAACTTAATGGTATTGCCCTTAAATGTTACAATTTAATAGTTTATTGCAGATTGGGTCTTGCAGTAATAAATTCTAAGTTGGTCTCTTTATTAAAATTAAATGTATATTTGCGAAACTGAATGATTTCATTTGTGATTCCCAAAGCATGCACATTAGTTAGTACACAAGTTAGTCCCTAGATTATGCTACAATGTGGACAGTATTTTATTCAGCAATTTTACCAACTTCTTATTTAATTAAGTCTGTTTTTTTCTAATAGAGTTTTAAAAATTGGTATTCCAATTTCTCCTATAAAATTTAGCTATTTTACTTCCTCACTATATCGTACAGAGAAAGTAGGCCTATAGTGATTGCAAAACAAATCCATGATGAGATTTTTGTGGAGATATCCGTTTTAGGAATCCCTAAGTTTAAAAAAGTGTTTTTTACAAAATGTCTATCTGTATATCTGTCTGTCTGTATGTAACAAAGTTAGAGGGAAAACTATTCGATCGATTTCGAAAAAATGTCCACCAAATATGTCAATTATACCTGTACAGATGCACGAAAAAAAGTGTTGAACATTTTCGAAAAACAACCCCCTTTTTGGCCAACCCCCCCCCAAATTAATCAGTTATTATTGTTTTATAAAAAAAAACGGCTCTAACGATTTTGATAAAATGTGACTTATTTGTAGCTCTTAATGTATCTCTCTAAAAAATCTTGTTTAACTAATAATAATAATAACTTATTTTTTGTGGTTTTTTAGCCAAAAAGGGGGTTGGTTTTCAAAATTTGCAATACCTTTTTTCGAGCATCTATACAGGCCTAATTAACATGTTTGGTGCAATTTGTTCGAAATCGATCGAATAGTTTAATAGTCATAGGAAATAATAATATTAATAATGTATTAGTTACTCTCCTACTTTAATGTATCCCCTCTCCTACTTTAATACAATAATTATGAAGTCACAGTGAATCTGTTTAATAATTTAAATATGTTTGTGAGAAAGTATGTGCCAGTTTCTGGTACCGTTTACTAAATTAGTGCTAATTGTTTGTTATGAAAAATGTATTATTTATGTACTAAATATTACTGTTAATCTACTTATAATTTTCTACCATATACCATATTTTTGCAAACACAAATATACAGTAAAGAGGTTAATGATTTTATAAAATCGCTAACACAACTTACATAAATTTCATATTTAAAAAAATGCAATGAAAATCTAATTTTGAAAGATTTTAGTTTTACTAAATGTATTTTGAACTAATAAATAAGGTTGTCTATATACTTTTCAAGACAAATCAGTTTGCCTCTAGGGCTAAAATATACGAGTATACTGCAGAGTAATGAAACCTTCTGACTGAAAAAGAGGTTTAGACAGAGATGGTTCAGTCAAACACAGTAAATATATTCTCTAAAGTCGAGGTTCGATTAAACGGTTAGTTACAAAAGATTTTTGTTTTGCGATATTAAAACATTTGTTACTTGAGTCTGTTTTCATAATTAGAGTTGCTGAATTGCTAAAATCAAGGATACTTTATTCTATTTGTTTGATAAAACTTTGCTAACACGTACTGTAAGATAACAAGACTTAAACCTTGTATAATTTTGTCTCCTTTGTTTTACATATAATCTTTTACCAAAGAGTACATTAAATAGTAGTAGTGATAGAATATTGTACACAATTAATTTTGTATAGTTTGTGCGTGGGTTTTAAACATTCAAACATTCCTCTCACTGTGAAGAGCCTGTCCTTTTGATTATTAAAATGTTGTTATCTATACTTAATTTGTATTATAAGAAGAAACAATTAAATTGTTCATTGTAAATTTTAAACAAAATTGTCTTTTTGATTTTTTAAATGATTTAATCTTCTTTATATATTATACTTTAGTTTAACGTTCTCAATACAACTTTGAGTTTTATTTGAAACACATAAATCACCGTAATAAATTCACAAAGTAGAATCAACAAGCGTACTCATTTTCAAACTGAGTAATATGTAAGGTATAAAAACGCTTTGTGATTTAATAACAGCGCAATCAAATATTAATAATTGTTAGCTTACTTATAAAATATTTTATTTGGTTTCAATTCAATATTCCGTAGTTATACTTCACTAAATACTACAATATACCTAAAACTGAATGCTTACTTCAATACTAGAAGGTATCACCAACACAAATCTTATGATACATAAATTACCATTTCAAAATTGTATTTTTATTTTAACACATTAACTTTACTCTTTTAACAACATTATCAAATTACTAAAGAGATACTAATACTCAACAGGTACGAACAAAAAGCAATTACTTTTTTGACGTTTTTTTAACAGCAATTTATAGTTTTACCGATAGTTAATACTACCTAGCACACATTGCAGTGAGTGCATGCTAACGTTTGGATTGCATGTCTTTAACTTTATCCGTCACAATTCACCGCAACTTATCAGCTGTTACTATACATTGTAGATTGTAGAGATGTAATAGACAACGTTCGTGCTAACTTCAATATTATAAAAAACATGTTAAATTGTTCGATGTAACATACATTTTGTAACTATAGAATGCACAGTTCTTACTTTACTTTGTATTTAATTGTATTACAAGTAACTATATCTTTACAATATAGACAAATCAATTAGACGGAACATCGTTCAATTCCCAAAATATCATAAGCAAATCCGATGTTAACGATTTTTTTTAAAGATAATTGATTATATTCAATATTCTAAATCAGAAACTTTTCAGGTGGAAGGCTCAAATATTTGTATTATTTATAAAAGTTAAATTGGGGAAGCTCTCACTGTACAATAAACATGAATTCCACTAACGTTTCAAGAAGTAGCAGAGATTAAACTTTGAGATATTAGTCGTATATAAATATGTTGAACATTTCAATATACGCGTTTCGTTAGTAAAATAAAGTAATACACTTTAAACAGTAAATAATAGTTCTTATACTTTTCCATGAATTTTAGTGCTAAAATTCGACCATTTTGTTTTATAAGTGGTAAATAGAAAAAAGGGCACGCTCATTAAGATTATTTACGAGCAACTTTTCATAAAGCACTACAGCTTATGTTTGAAACATTCACGTGACATTTCAGGTCTTCAGCTTCATGAGAAATGTTAGAATTTTTAAGACCAACTTTTTGCGAGTAGTCAGCATATGTTCTCATTTTATACATAAGTAGTAGAAACACGAGTTCTTCACTTTAGAAATTAAAAGTTGAGAATCTATAAAATCAAATGTCTTCTCTCTATCCTTCATAAGATCTTTTAAGAAGTAATTTTTATTTTCCAGGATTAGTTAGCGCATTTTTTACTAGTTAAACACATTTCGTCTTGAATTACCTCATTCACACTTTTCAGGTTTAAGTCTGGATGAAGGTCATCATTCCTTTGGTCCCATCTTGCATTTGTAATTGTACGAATAATACGATTTTGTATTCGCTGTATAATTAATTGATTTGAGATTTTCGTACATCCCCATAATTCCGTACCATATGTCTAAATAGGTCTAATAATAGAAATATACATTAATCTCTTATGGTACAAAGCCAATTGGGATCAATCAACCAGTAGGCCTACAGATCGCGCATTTTTTGTTTTATTTGGGTTGCTTTCATACATATATGATGATTCCAAGTAAAACGTTCATCGAGATGCATTCCAAGATATTTAGCAGATTTACTCTGTGGAATTAGTTTATTATTAAGAAAAACTCCAAATCCTGGATCTATGTGCCGTAATGAGAATGTCACTTGAGAAGATTTTAGTTCATTAACTTTAATTTTCCAGTATTCTGTCCATTGAGTTATTTTATTGAATGCCAACTGTAGGTTTCCTATTGCTTCAGCATGTGATTGATTCACAGTCAATATGACAGTAGCATCGGCAAATGTAGCTATTGTGGTTTTATTTGTAGTTGGAATATCTGCTGTGTATAACAGGTAAAGTATTGGTCCTAGAACGCTACCTTGCGGAACTCCTGCTTTCATTGTGTAGAGAGCTGACTCAGATTCTTCTGTCATCACTCTAAATTTCCTGTCAGTTAGGTATACTTTTGAATAGACGGCAATAGTTTATGAAGATGGAAGACACTTTGAAAACCTGCTTTAAGTAATAATTAATTAGTAGTAATAAATAGTAGAGGTTTTCATAAGAAATTTCAAAGTAGGCCGCCATATTATTTGAAGCATTTACAAATAGTTAAACTACATATTTTTTTTAATTTCTCAAAAAACAAGGGAAGGTTCCATATTTAAAGTTTGCTGTAAAATAAATACTTTCTGAAATCCCAATGGTCGCCTCCTTAAGTTGATCACCCTGTATATTCCAAAAGTATCTTGTAAATAAAATTCGTTCATAATGATAACTGTAAAAAGGAACCTACTGTTAGAGACTTAAACTCCCTCCATCCTTCTCTTATTGCTCATTAAATATTTAATACGTTCTAATTTTATTATTTTATACCCTTTTGTTCTAATGCCTTATATGAGCTTATAGTATTTGCAGCACAAGAATTGCATTTATTGGATAATCCAGGGCAATGTTTTTATGAATTGAAAGCTTTTTAGAGGATCACCGATCACTTTTTGGATTAGGCAAAATATACGATCTTACGATATGCTTAAAGTGAAACGCTTCGAGTTTTTAATTTTTACTTTTTAGTGGTTTACACACGTACTAATATAAACCAGAAGTTTAATGTAACACCTGTTAGTTAAAGAAGAATAAACTATGAACAAAATAGGCAGTGGTAAATTCAAAGGCTCATACTCAATAACTATATGGATTTAGCAATGTCACGCTTCCGATGAGGTATTCTGCTTTCTCACTTTGTATGTTGTGTTTATTTTACTATTATTTGACTATAAACAATCACGTTATGTTATTTTAATTTTTTTGATTTCAATTTTAAATGGGACAAGATAAAAATAATATTTAAATTTCAGATTAAACCGATATAAAAACGATTTATATACTCATGAAAGTTTTCACTTATGTCGACACTCCCACGACTGTTTTTTTTTTTTTAATTCCTTTTAGTCTTTAGCCACATTATAGAATCGCTAATGTATGTTAAATATCCGTTTGATAAAATAATAAACCTTCAGAGGACCGAACAAGAAAAATAAAATTTGGGAGTTATGGAAAAAATTGCATATGAATTTTCGAACAGTCTAAATAAATTAGTTTACTTATAAAAGTGAAGAAACACAAGATTTTAAAGGTAACAACTGAGGATGCAATTAAGAAACTAATAATTAATATTCCAGTTGGCATCTTGTTTTATAAACTGTACGTTCCCTTTGGGAAATAAGGAAATAGGAAGGCATTCGAAGGCAATGTTTACAGCTTTCATTGAATTATTAATAAACGAAGAATTTAACATTTGATTACTTATTATTTTTTTTGAAAAATAATTTTTAATTGTCGGCATATAATTGAATAAATATTTTTATTAAATCCAGATAAGTGAATAAATATCAATCAACGCATATAACTAGTGCTATGCCTATGTAAATTTATTTTAATGTATACATTATTGTATTTAACTTGTTGATATACAATGCTTGTTTGTTGTTTTTTATCAATAACTAATACAATTAAATTAACTTTTAATTTTGTGAGTTACATAATGTTGTTATAAAATTAAAACACAGAACAACTTACTTTGTTAAATTTATTTTAGGAACAACAGTTGTGAAAGCAAACCCTTTATTTTACAATTCCATTTCTTTTTTTTTCGATGCGCTAACTTACTTGAACTTTAAATGCTTTAAATGAACTTAAAAAGATGGGACCTTTAGCTGCTCTGAGCACAGTAATTGTATAATTTTTAAATTGTGACACTATCGTTAGATGATAATCGTTGCATAGATACACATATGTAGGTACAACTACAATGTACGGCACAGATAAAAGTAAATAAATAAATAATATTGTAATATCTAAAATCTATAAATGTATTTCAACCAGCCTTTCATGTCTCAGAAACCTTTTATAATAATTAATTTCACAATTAATATTTTATAAATTGTATCTGGGAACAGTTCAATTTGAGACCACATTAGTCAAGATTTAAAAAATATTATGCTATCTTTTAATTTCACATTCAATGTGGTATAAAAAAATATGTTTTTTCAAAATATTGTTTTACTTATAATTCTAAATTGTAGGTGTGATTTTTCCTTTTTTTCATATGTCTACATGTTTTTTACCCATTAGTTTTATATCAATTTTTCCAATTTTTAAAGGCTATTACTTTTTAATGGATGCAGGCATTATAACAAATCAAGATAAAAAAAAAATTAAAATTAATTGCGCTACTAAAAAAATCAAATATATAAATATTAACATTTACCGTTTAATAGTTATATATCAAACCAACGGCATACAACAATCTTCTTACTAAAACAATACCATAAATTAAATTTAAAATTATAAAATTACCAAAATCGAAGTTATAAGTTTTTAATTGGAAATTTTTTGGACTTCTAGCCTCCAGGATTGTATAATAATATTAAAATTTGTTTAAACCTTATATGGTCCGTCATAATCCTTGTTTGTTTGTTTTTATATTACCGGTTTCGACATTGCTATGATGTCGTCGCCAGATATTCAAACACAGTCATAATAAATAAATACACGTAACACACACTATAAAAACACTTAAACAAAAACACTATACAAGTTGAGTGTGCACTTGACTTCCACAGTGAACCATGCATGGTGATCACCTTTTCTGTGTCAATGTTAAAAACTTGTATAGTGTTTTTGTTTAAGTGTTTTTATAGTGTGTGTTACGTGTATTTATTTATTATGACTGTGTTTGAATATCTGACGATGACATCATATCAATGTCGAAACCAGTAATATAAAAACAAACAAACAAGAACTGTGACAGACCATATAAGGTAATAAACTAATTTTAATTTTAATTGGAGTATTTGAAAACTAACAATTATGGTGACCTACAAGATCAAGAAAAATCGGACAGCCTCTAGCCTAAACATAAAATAGATACTATCATATAATAATGTGACTTTCAGACATTTCGGTTGTTTGAGTGAAACTCTTTTTCTTTTAGAAAACCATTTCTAAACATTCTATTTTAAACATTCATGATAAAATGCATATTCATTTAATTTGCATAGTGAATATTAAAAAGGCTGCCAACATAATTACTTGAGATTGTTTTCGTAATCAGAGTTGCTGAATTGCTAAAGGGGAGTATACTTTATTTAAATTAATGTGAGAAAACTTCCCACACACATACTGTAAGATAACAAAACCTAATGTTTTCTCCCTTCGTTTTACATTTAATCTAGTGCAACCAACTCTTATATTACCCAAGGGGAAATACAGTTACATTTCATAAAGTTCATAGCAGTAATGCTAGTGCAAGTTTTAATGTTTTATATTCGTAATAGAAAATGTTTTCCGTAATGGAATCATTTTTAATCAATGTTTTTATAGAAAATATGATCTTAGTCGTTACCTTTACAGAGAAAAATATGTCTGCGTTGACATTATTATACTTTAATATAATAAATTTACCTCGGAAGTATCGTAATAAAATGGTAAAGAAATGGTTGCCTGTAAATTTAAAACAACAGTGAATTTTATAGCTGTTTAAAATACATTACTGTTTTACATTTTAGTTCAGAATACGTTTGATATCACATTTAGGAAACAATTGAACTAGGTGAACTTTTAGGCATTCACATGTTACATTTATCACGTATCAGACAACCAACTGTAGAGAAAGAGGTAGAGAATTGAAAATGTGAAAATCGGTAAACCGTAAATACTCTGTACAAATTGAAAATTTATTAATAAAATTTTCATCGTTTTTGGAACTTTTGTGACCTATTTTAATTTAGAAAATTATGTCTTATTTGTTTTATTTATTCTTTTTTTTTTAGTAAATATAACTATCTTATAGTAAACAGGGTGGTCTTATAGTAAAAATAACTATGATGGTTCCAATTTAGAGACTATTTTTTAAAGGGCACCATTTTCTTAAGAAATACATTATAGAAAAACGGAGATCAACATTAAATTTAATTTACTTATACTTTTAAAATTGTGTAATTCGAGTGCGTATTTAATTTTTCAATTATAAATACTAGATAATGTAAGTAAAACATATATTGTTTTTAATATTCAGTTGTGATAGATATATCATATAGCTCAAGCTTTGCATAAAATCATTGTGAATTGCGTTATTTGTTATTCCAACTGCAACATATATAACGGTCGCAACTATCATTTTTATAATTTATTAGTTAGTTAATAAATAAATTAGTTAATAAATTCTTCGTCCTTATTACTCGTATATAGGGACTTAAAGTATAAAGTTTTTCTTACACAGATAATTTTAATTATGTGTTTTACTTAGATTAGGTCATGTTTAAAAAGGCCAAGTGGTTATCAAGCGTTTCATTACATACTAAAGGAAACGGATTTGTGTAGTAAAAACTACAAAGAGAGAATTTACAACATGTTTAATAAATCACTTTAATTGTTTTTATTTTGTTTAATAATTTGTAGGCGTAATCAGAGGAGAGATAACAAATATTAGCTCAATTAAAAAAAAAATATATATTTTACTGAAAAAAAGGTACCGTTTGAAATAGTGGACAAGTAAACATTATGGGTTTTAAAAATATAAGCCAAAGACATATTCAAGTATAAACCAAATAAATAAAACGAAATCTCATTAAGTAAATTATAGTAATAAACATTCATCAGAGTTAACATCTATTAAGAAACTAGCAATTAATTAATATTGTAGTTGGTATTGTATATTTAAAACTTATATTCCATTTGGTATGCACACAACATTATTATATGAATAATGTAATGATTAAAGCATTCGTAATACTATTCATGAATGTATAACTAAGTCTTAATATTCTTTCACGTAATATTAACAGGTAAAATATTCACCAGGTAAACAGGTTTGTAAATATTTTGTGTGTTTTTCATCATTTTGTTGAACAAATATTTCTTCTTAAAAACCAATATTTGTTTGTATCTAATTCAGAAGAACTATAATGCAAAATCATATTTCAAAAACCAGTTTATTTCACAGGTTGTAGTAAATTAAAAGGACCTACAAAAGGATTGCTACAAGTATAATAATATAATATCTTTATCTATCGTTATATAACTTAATGCCACTATATTATGTTAAAAATTCAATTAATTTTGTGGATTCCGGAAAAAATTCCAAAACTGGATATTTTGTAGAAAGTGTGAATCTCCTTTGTAAATGAATGGCATGTTGCAACGATCTACTACCCCCTTAGCTCAGTTCTACCTCGCTTTTCGCAATTTAACTAATTAGTGTTTAAAAATAATTAAATTGATTACCTTTTTTGGCTCCTGGCTAGCTCCACCAGTCAAGTCAAGAGGGTAGCTCGTCTTTGCAAGGATATTTATCGTTAGTTTCTTACCTTACGATAAAACCCTTAATTATTTTTTGCTAAGGAATATTAATGATATTTAATTTTTTAGAGACTAAACTCTGCCCAGAGTCGTGCCTTTCGGAGAACAGTAATCTTCGTTATATCCAGCCAATCCTTCCTTAATATTAGCGCTTCTTAAAATTAAAATTGGTTTTGTTAATTTACTCTGAATAAAAGATTCTTTTGTTTGGAAAATAAAATATGAACTTTAATCACTTTTATTTTATATTATTTATATAATTTAACAATCGGATCCTTTATCCTTAAAATACAAAAAAAAAAAATTCCTTAGCTAAATTTTTGTGAAATTTTCTCTACACAATTTAATTTCAAAATCAATAAAAAATAACCTTTTTGTGAAAGATAGATAGAATATGTTTAAATTTATTTTTTATAAATTTTATTCCCCAAAATTTAAATATTAAAAATTTTAAAAGTAAAGCCCTACTCGTCAATGCTGTAAACTATGAAAAATTATAAAGGTGTCTCCGACACTACCTTGTTTCGTATACGGTGTATTCCTTCTTGGAGATCCTGAGTCCGGGATTGGTGCGATGTTCTAGAAGTCCCGATCTGGAACGCTGTTCTGGAAGTCCGGGATCTTGTCCTTCGATGTTGCCTTTCCGCGAATTCGTCTGGATTCCTCCTGTGAGTTCGGATGCCACGTGATAACAGACCTCGCCGCTGTTACCCTGGATCTTCCCTTGAAGTTCTCGGCGATAGTATTTTCGACGAAATATAGCGTTTATTTTGCTACGCTATGAACTAGATTGATTTTTTTTCTGTTGTATACTTTACTAAATATTTAGATTTACGAAGTATTAAAATCTTTGAATTTATTATGCTCTGCTGTGATACGATGATCTAACGAGAAGCGTGGAGACTTTCCCGGAGTTTCTATTACGACTGACGAAGCGAACCGCGTTTTACGGTAAGCTCCGGCAAAGGCCTATATTAGCCTACCAACCCTTTTATTCAATTTCCCTTTTGTTTTTGTTGTGGCGCTCGGGCTGTAATTACTATAGAATTTTTTCCTTATTTTTCCCATAATCCTGGTTGTTTTCTCTACCCGAATATATGTAAAAGTTATATTTTTGGTATTGTTTTTAAAATTAATCGATTTGGTACATTGGCAATTATATTGGCTAGACTGTAGAATGGGCGTGTCTTTACCTTTGGTCGACCGACAATTCTCTTCAAGAAAAATAATCAACCTGTTCCTTTTGGTTTGCGAGTTTTGTGACCATTTATTCCCAAATTGCTGTAACTCGGCTTCCCGTGATCGGATCGGGTTCTGGATGATGTCATTTTGTTCAGCTTGGTTTACTGGCTACGCACAAACTCGATTCGTAGTTGTACGACGTCGCGTTCCCGTTCCACACCTTTTTCGCGATCGCGTTTTTCTTGACTCGCGGTTTTTCCAAATTATAAAGTGTTTTATATTTTTTATGGTCATACTGTATTGTTTACGTCTTTCCACTAAACTAGTCTTTTACCGTTTTTGAATTGGTTAATTATTGGTTGAGTTATTGTCCTTTTCGTATCATCACTTTTTGTCTAAATATGTTAACACCCCTTTTACCTTAAATTAATCCTTTTTTCTATCTTTCACAGGTTTTGACATTTTATACTAATTATTATCTCTATTTTTATATCTTATCATTTTTTCTATTAACCCTTTATTTATATGTGAAAATAGGCATTTTACTTTTTTACCTAAAAACGTTAATAACTCTTAAATTTATTCTTTGATATTATTTAAACGTGACTAATTTTGTTAAAATCTTTATTTATTTTAATTAATTTACTACTTTTTACTAAAACTGTACTTTAAACTACTTTGATTTAATTTTCCTTTTTTAATTACTTTTTATTTAATTATTTTTATATTTACCATTTAATTTTAACAAAAACTTTTTTCGTAATTTGTCTATTTTTCTAATGGTCTCTCAATACCCTTATAAAGATTTTAAAAATTTTAAAAATTCTGACTTTTAACTTTTTTCCTCGCTTTTATTTTGCTAATAACTTTTTATTCCTTTATTTAATTCCAAATTGTGATTTGACTTTTTTATTACCATGATTATTCTACATATTTTGATACTTTAAAAACAACTTTTTTATTTAAATAATTTTTCCATTGTTCTCTAGCCAGCTTGTTTCATTTGGCTGCTGAGATTCAAACAACTTTGAACATGAAAAGTTAGCCTAACTTGCTCTGTATATTGGTGTCTGAAGGACTTAGTAGATTTTACAAATAAAATGAAAAAATATTTCATTGAGTGGATAGGCCTAGTGCTTAATCCGTCTCAATGTGTATGCCTATATGTTATATTATTACATACATACATATATTTAGCAGTGTGCATGTGATATATATGTGTTTTATAAATTTAAAACTGCTATAATATTATTTGCTTTGATTGTTTTATCTTATTTTTGTTATTTATCATTTGCCTCAATCAAAACTATAGTAAATCATAAACCATAAATAGGAAAAAAAACTATTAAACAAGGAAATTAATTTATTTGCTATTTTGTGTAGAGATTGAGTTAAGCATTGGATCTTTTTAGTTTACTTAGTTTATCTTATCAATATTACAAATGCCAACTTGATGATACCTCTGTGCACACCATGGGTATTAACAGAACTTATCTACATCCTAAAGTGTATTCATGTAATGGATGGCACTTCAGAAATGTTGATGTAATGATACAAAACCGAACATGAACTACAAGTCATAGATCCACCATCAGAGCCTGGGAAAGGTACTTACTGCTATTTGTCTGACAGCGAACCTCATTCACTAAACGCAACAGGAGGGAGCGGGGTTCCAGTCTGAAATACATCACCGGAAGATCAAACATTACTCCGACGTTCAAGAGATCTTCTCTAGCAGAATTATTGGCGCAAAGCTTTCGAACGGTTTCAAATTGTCTTTAACCTAAATAATGTATACATTAAGTTTCAGTGTAACAATCAAAGTATCATTTCTGTTTTTCATTTAACGTTAACATTAAATACGTACTAACGACGATCCCTCGATTGTGCATTCCAAAATATTTACACCCAAGATTTGTACGCTTAATTAACAGTAAAAGTATAACCTTTCTTTAATAGAAACGATACGGTCCCTTCGGGGTTTGAGAAGATACAATTTGTATAGCCTTAAATGAATTATTTATGAAACAAATAACTTGAATGTGTCTGCATATTTTTAAAGAATTAGGACTTCTCGAAAGAAAACAATTAATATTGTTAAAACCGTTTCGCGATGAACAGTAAATATTTTTTTATAGTACTAACAATTTGTTTTTCTTATAAAATATCATAGTATAAATGGAGTAAATTCTTAACCTTTTAAAATTTTAACATTAATCTACTTTCAATGTTGTGAGTAAGTTAATTAATGGACCAGTCACATTATTTAAAATCAAGGTTGTAACCAACTGGGGATGAAAAACAGATTACAGAACAATTAAAAACATAAAATGTATTTGTTTTTATTTTATAAATTGACGTGAATAACTTAACCACATTAAAGATAACCACAACTTTCTGTTTAGTGATAATTCAATTTCAAAATTCATCAACGACATGACTTCTCCATCCTTATAGTGAATTTGTAAATAAAAGCAATAAACAGTCCATTTATTAAAAAGTAAACACAATACAATATAATCAACACTTTTCCAAGATAAAATATATTTATTGTAAAATTACATAATCTTACACGCTATTATACAATGTACATAATATTTCTATGGACTCATGTCAATCTGTCCTATCCTATATAATTTATTTTTTCTATTTACATTTCAAATTTTGTTTAATATTAATATACATAATTATCACATATAAATGACTTAATTTACTGGTTCCCAGAAAATACAAATATCTTTAAATTTATCCTTAGATTTGCAAAATTATGTAACTTAAATAACATTTGTTTACAGGAAGAACAATTAAGAAAGAGTTTACTCAATCGTTATATCAATGCAGACACTATCAAATAGCATAAAATTATAATGTTGTTTTTATCATTAAACTAGATGTATACCCACATAACTATTGTATTTAAAAGTAAACAGTCACTGTTTTGTCACCAAGAGAAATTAAAAAGATTTTCCTGAGCTGTCAGTGCACATAAGGTCCAAAAGATGTTTCTAAACGAATTCATGTAATATAATAGTTTAATTTTAATTTAATGTTTTGTATGTTAAAATATGTTTTATATTCGCTTTACCTGGATTTTAGTAAAACTTAAATTAGTAAAAACTTAACATTTTAGTAAGATGTTTTAAAGTACCGGTAGTCAATGTTTAAATATTCTACGTAATAAGTTTACTTGATATTTTGTAAAGTTGCATTGCTAGGATAATGACAAATATGTTTTTCTGGTGAGGTATGAAAACAAATGTAATTTATTAAGGGCAATAGCAATGAGGTGGATAAGTGTTGAAAAAAAAAAACTCAATATAGTAAATTTTATTATTACTCAATTTAAATTTTGCTTCTGCTGTTCATAAAAGAGAAAGGATGAGAAACTGTATTATAGGATAATACTATCCAGACTTATTATATTTTTTTTTTTTTATGAACGGATATTTAATTCAAAATTATTTATTCAGGTTTAGGTGTAAGAACACTTCTCAGCTGAAGATAATGTTTTCTATCTGTCCCACACTAATACACAAATTTTTCCTGATAGCATAATTGTAGAGGGTTACAATTATTTTCTCTGTAAAATTGATTTTTAAGTAAATTCAAAGCTGTAAATTTTGACGTGTATAAAAAACAGCTAATCATGTGATCTATGATTTTGTCCAACTATAACTGAGTATTTTCATTTACCAAAGTTAAAACATCTCATACTACATCAACAACTTCCAACCATTAAATCTTGGTAATTACTTCTTTTGTCGATATCAACATCAGATACGATCAACATAGTACGATTGTTGATAACATTAAACAATTAAATATATGTACTGTTCTTACCTAACACCTGATGATCTAATAAGGCGTATTACAGAAAAATGGAATTGATTCTAAACTCTTAAGAGTGCTTCATAGCTTGTTGCTATTATGCATCTTTATTCATATTAATATAATTTTTTTAAGTGTTCAGGATCTATAGTACGAAAAACTTGGCGTGCAAGTCTAACTTGGTGCACTTCACCCGTTTGTTTCATTTGATGACAAATAAACATCACTTAGTTTAGCATTTATTTACTTGTTAATACAAGATTTAATAACTTATTATTTAGTAATTTATGAACAAAAATACCTATAAATGAAATGTAAAATATTTTATCTTATTTTATAACCATACGAGTTTTTTGGGAAATATATAAAGTTGAGACATTAGGGAAAAATGTTTCCTTATACAGGAAAACAACTACAAATATTTTGGTTTGTAAATGTATACCAGTATTTAAAACAAGCATTTTTGCAAGACATTATATTTATGTTCTTTTTAAAATAAATTGAATCGAACAGTTTTTTAAAGAGAAATTGTAAACCCCGCTATGAAATAATTAGACTTCAACTACGAAAAAACTGATTGATTTAGTGGTCCCAAGATTTATTTGTGAACAAATATATTTCATTCGACACAAAATCATTCAAATTAAGTTATTTACTTATAGTTGGCCTTTCATGCTAACAACTGGACGATTTATCTCTGACAGAATAGATCGTTTGCATCATTCAAATTTAATTTATTCCAATATATTTTCATTTTTCATCTTGACAAAAAAAGTTTCCATGTTCTCCGTTGTAGGGTATCACGTAAGCAAAACAACTATTAGAATCAGTAAGACATACAGTTTACCGGTGCTAAACGAACATGCCCTAGACTCAAGTGCACTAGCAGCTGCATCCAAACAGTGCCTAAACTCTAAGAACTCCAAACGTGTAATAGCGCAATAGTGCGTCAGCGTACAGCTGGCTTCACAACGTCCGGCACCTGGGTATCTCACAGAGTTTGACTTGTAATATCTGAAACAAGAATAATTAGTGTAAACGTTGAAACTAATAACATTTTTTGGGTTTTATCACTCATTAAAACTTTGAAATAGTTGTTAACCATCTAAACATAAAGATGAAATTTTCTGATTGTACATGGCAAAAGGAGGTCTGGAGGCAAATTCAGGCGATTTATGGAAAAGGCAACTTTTTTTAGCTGTACTTTATACACAATTTGATTTAAAATTTTCTTAAAATTGAATTAGTGATCATAAAACAAACCCTAGTATTGATTATCAAAATGTATTTTCACCCAATTTAAGCAGATTTAAACTTAAAATGTTTTATAAAACTTCAAAATGTACAAAACAGTTTTAAAATATTTATAGTGGATGTTCTAGTGTAATATGTTTTTTCATAAGTTTGTTTGTATTAAATTTTTTTAATACCTATAAAAAATTATTAATTTTTTTGCTTCTTTAGTACCTATTTTAACTACAAACCAGTTATCCATTATTTATGGAACTTTTACTGCGTTTTAACATTACCTTTCGGGTATTATTAACAACCTTGAATCCCAGTTGCTAAGAATGAAAAACCGTGTAAGAATCACTGTTTTTTGTGTCGTTTAATGCTTACGCTTGATAAACCTTTAATTAATTAAAACATCAAGCTAAAGCAATGTTGGCGACAAAACGATCCATGAAAAGTTTAAGGTTCCTAACTTTTACAGGTTTCCTACAATACGCCTATTAATTTTACCGTAGACACAGCTTAGTGTAATAAAATACATTATAAGTGAATGTGATACGTAATAATATAATTATATTGAATAGAGTCAATTTAAGACTGAATTTGGATGTTTAAATTTTTAAATTGTTTGTATTCATATTTAGTAGGAAAGGTTATTTGATTTGAAATGTACAAAATAGTTTCTACAAAACTACTAAAACATTTAAAATAAAATGTTTAATGGTATCCTTAGTTTTATTTTCTGAGTTACGCATCTGACCTTGGAATTGAACAATATTCAAATAATTTTAACATAATTTTAATTTAACATACTATACATAATTCTATTACTACATTTATATGGCAAGGAGTTTTACATAGATTTCGTTTTAGATTTAAGGTTTACAATAATTTAAATATTGTTTCTTTTTTAATTACACTGTTTGGGCAGTCAAACATTACTGTAAGAAACAGTAAATACCTTCATTTAGACTACGAACCTGTCGAACAAGTGACTGGAGGGGTCTTTAAAACTTGTCGCTAGTTCATGCAGAGACTGTGCGCTGACATTGTTTAAGCCGTAGTAGGTACTTAAGTTGTACTCTTGCTGCCAGTCAGCCTGGCCTCTCTGATTTGCTGTATTTAGGTCCAAGTAATACTGGGTGTAGTCCAGAACCTTAAAAACACAAAATTGCATCAATTATTGTAAATTTTAAACATTAAATAAACTTTAAGTTTAATGTATCGAGCTAATTGTTTTGTTTTTAACACCTTTTAACATGACTTTAAACAGTTACATGCAACATTGTTTAAATGGGTACAAAATCTTAAAAATGTCAAATGAAACCTTAATAATTGATTAGTAATATCCCCACCATTGTAAGTAGTAAAGAAGTTTAATATCTTAATGTGTTTTAAAGTTGTTGCGACAGTAGTAACGACAAAGTTATAAAAACTATTAAAATCTGTTTTAGTAGTTTGCATGTAAACCATAAATGTTATGACAAAATTTAAAAACCTTCAAAACATTTTAAATTATAAGATAACATTAAACAAAACACAAACTAGAAATACTAATATTTTGTAGAATTAAATCAAACACAAAATTTTATAAAATTCTAAAAACATTTTGTGAGTTAAGATGGTAATGCTTAACCAGTTACAATACGTACGATGCAACATATGACCATATTGTAATAAGAGAACACAGATTTCCATGGTTTTATGACAGAACGTAAGTGTAATTAGACCACCAGTAAAATACAAACTATCTCAGACTGCTGGTATGTAGAAAATTAACGTAGTCTGAATGTAACTCGAAGATTATAACATCTTGCTTTTAACTAGCAGATTAACACAGACCGATTGCAAAAATAAATTAATCAGATGCTGTTTAACATAGAATACAGATTAACAAAGAATTATTAGCATAAGAATAATACACTTTGGTTTTGTAATACAGATTAACATAAACTGATGGAAGACCACAAAATGATGTACTTTTTAAACAGTTCTGTTGACCAAGTTACGTCACTTACGAAGCAAATTAACAAAAATATTGATCGTAGAATGTAAAAAACTGATTGTATAACGGAAATAATCACAGTTTGTAAGACATAATTCTTTTTTTCTTTTCTTTTTTTTAAGCAGAACGCAGATGTCAATGGTCGATTTTATAAAGAAAATTAATTCACACTAATTGTATTTTGAAGCTTATAAAAAACCGATTATTGTAGAAAGCCGATTATTATAGGCTGATTGTAGAACGCAGATCAACACAGAGTAATTGTATAACGTAGATTAATACACATTGATTGTGTTATATAGACTAACACACACTAATTAATTATAGATGTAGATTATCGCAGACTGATTTTAGAACGGAAATTAACAAAGACTAATTGAAGGTTGCAAAACAAAAAATAAATAATGACTCCTGTTTAACGTGTTTAACCAGTTACGTCATTTACGAGACATAAACAAAACTTTTTTAGAACTTAGATTAGCTCTTACTGAATGTAGAAGTCGGTTTTCATTTTCAGAAACTCTACATAAAACATAAAAGCGATAAATGAATAGGTAAAGAAATGGACAAAAATAAGAATCGATTCCTCATTACGAAAAAATATGTCTTAGGATTTAAGGAAGCATTTTGCTTAGCATTTTGAAATTAGTTTGTGCTATAGACATAACTGCACTTATTAATTCCCGAAAAAATCACAAATTTTTTATTTGTTTTAAAAACTACATATTTTTCAACAAATTATTCTTCAAGTTATTGTAAAATTCTTAGTAGTAGTTTTTAAAGTCATTAAAGTTGTCTAATATTGTCATTTTTGTCTTCTGCAAAATAGAAAATAAAAAGTCATCACAATACTAAATATAAAAAAATGACAGGTAAAACACATAAACCTATTAGCAATCAACATTTAAGTGATATGTTTCAGCAATAAACTGTACACTTTGACTGAAGTTAACACCATCTTAAAAAGGAATTCTTGTCTATTGTCACTTGTGGTATAAAGAAGTGAGAAAAGGAAAAAATATCTATAAAAGAGATATAGTTCATCTTTTTTTCTATTATAAAGAAGTTTCCATATATAGCAAAATTTATTAATTCTGATTGCTTTCTCAGAACATATTTATGAACTATATTTTAAAAACTATTACGCTTCAGTGCACAATATTCTTGAAAGCATTTTCAGTTGAGCTTTGCTTGCACTAAGCACTAAGCCGGTGACGCTAAAAGCAATCGCGATGAATTCCTACCTTGAGTCTTTCTTTGAATTTAAATCAGGCTCATATGAAATTGGAATCGATTTTTTCACCTATATAAATTATTCTTATATTTTGTAACCGATAATAATGCATTAGTTTGTATTTTAAGTGGAGAATTACAATCAAATCCTAAACCATGATCTTTAAAATTATATTAAGCATACAAGTCACAGTTTTAACCCCATTCGAAATAAAACCACAAATTATAATGGTTACAACACTAGTGAAACCCTACAAATAATTATTATTACTGTGGTACCTGTAAATATGAAGAGGTATTCGATTTTAAAACAAAGAAATAATTTAACAAATTAGCAGGCTCATATATGTTTTTTGCCCTAAATGCCCAACAAAACTTAAAAAATAAATTTAACAATTAAAAAATAACTACACAAAGAAAAAACATCATTACTATAATAAACAATAATTCGAGAGTTTAATTTAAGAGAGTTCTAAATTGAAATTTGCTTGTCAACAAAGACAGAGAAGGGCCTAGTCGAACGTGCAAACTTCAATTATAAATGCAACCACAGTAGTAAGGAATTAATTTAAAAACACACCATTGGTAACGGTTCTGTGTTCCTTTATCATTCAGTATGTCTTTAAAACGTAAAAAGTTTGAAGACTTACGTGCCCTGTTTCTGTGTTGAATTTATAAAGTCTTAGCGCAGGATTATTGGAACCAGTGTTCAGGCGATGTGGACTGACAGACGGAGCCATCATCATCCAAGATATCGGTCGTCCTGAAAACAAAAGATGTTAATAAATTCATATAATATATCAACAATAACAACATTATTTGTTATTTCTTAAGAGAATATATATTATAACTTCAATTAGTATTGTTAGATAAAATCTTTTCGCTTTTTGATTATTTAATCATCATATAAAATTGAATTACAGATTTACATGTAGTTAAATTACTATTGTTAAACAATTTCTTTTTAAATTGTTATATGCAGTTATTAATTTAATGATAGCAATATTTATTATTATTATATTTATTGCATTTTATCACCATTTTTTATTTACTTGTTAGAGAAATCAAGACGAGGCAAGAAGTTCGCCCAGTGCACTAAAGTTGGAGGACAGATACTAGATTAGAAGATGCACGACTTTCTTGGAAATTACGATTAACCTGTGACCTATACATAGCTAATGTAAGACAGATCGAAATAGATGTGACCATCCAGAATAATTCGAATTCGTTGTAATGTCACCATTAGTCTAATACTTAAATATTCAATAATCAACAATTCAGAACAAACTTTGATATTACCAACTAAAGAAAACAATATAATATACAACAGCAGATGTTTGACTTATAACACATTAAGCCTTTGGTTGATTTTACCAAATCTAAAAAAAAACTATAAAAATACCCGAGTCAAAATTTGCAAATAAAGCGTGTTTTTTCATTGTAGGGGTTTCCTAAAATGATGTTATGTTTTTATTTCAAATCAGCAGTTTTATTTATAATAAGTTTGAATTTAATTAGTTTGCAGTAAGCATTTTTCAATTATTTTTGTTTATGTTTGCTTTTAATTTGATAGTATATATCATAAAAAGCTGTTGGTTGTGAATAATAATAAACTGATTCTAAATGTGCTAGGTTGGTTGCTACGATAATTAATGTAAACAGACATTTGATGCTAAGTTTTTGATTCGAACCGCTGATTTACTATTTGCTTTACTGTTGATTTTAGCTATTTTTATGCTATAAATAATATTTTTTCTTAGTGTCCATCATCTATGACCCCATAAGAATATATTTTTTAATTTTCTGGTTTGTATCTTAAATAGTTTTTGCTCCACATTGATTATAAGTCAGTCAGTCAGACAATGACTCTTACATAATATATACATTTCTGTACCCAGCGTTTTTAAAAGTATCTTTTGAGGGTTACACTGTTGTACAATTATTATAATTCATAATTGTTCAAATATTAATAATTATTCATCTTGATTCAATATTGTTTATTTAAATGCTGTATAGTAATGCTCTATCTCTTTAAAAAAATCCAAGTTTCAACTTATAAATTGCAGGAAAGTTAAATTATTTATTTATCCTAAGATGAACCATTTAAAATCAATCATTTCAGCAGTAATTAGGTTAGGTTTTATTTGCTTAGTTGACTTAGCTCGCAAGAAAATAAATCGAATTTAGAGGAATTCCTTCATACACTTTTATAAAGAATAAAGAGAAACTAGGTAACCCATGCAAATATTTCACAACTTATGAGTAGGCCTACTACTGACCTGATTTAGTATATTAATTTAATTAAGTAAATTACCTTTATTTATTTACATTGGTTTAATTTGATTGATTTGTGTGATTTATTACACTTGCATATAGAATCTAAACAATCAAACTAACAGCTGTCATGTTAGTTAAACATATTGTTAATAGATGGCGCCTTTCATTAGGAACTATATGAAGTTTAATTGAAAGTTTTTTAAATCTATTTTTGTAACAAAAATTTGAATTTTAGCTATTTCTATATTTTTTGTCAATAAAGAGAAGCATGGAATTAAAAACTATGATTGAATAATTAATTTTGATGAAGAATTAAATGAGATGTCTCAGATGGTGACTGCCATTAGGACCCATATGAACTATCTAACAACTGTCATGTTAGTTAAACAGATTGTTAATACAGTGTATATGGCGCCTTTCATTAGGTACGATATGAAGTATAATTAAAAGTTTTTTGAATACATTTTTGTAACGAGAACTTGAATTTTAAGCTGTTTGTATATTTTTTGCCAATAGCAAGGTACATAAGTTTTAAAATTATGCTTGAACAATTCATTTTGATGAAGAATTAAGGGAGATTTCGCAGATGGTGACTTTCATTAGGAACCATATATGACCTATCTAACAGCTGTCATGTTAGTTAAACAGGTTGTTAATAGATGGCGGCTTTCATTAGGGACCAAATGAAGTATAATATAACAGGTTTTAAAATAAATTTGTGTAACGAAAACAAGAATTTTAAGCTGTTTGTTTATTGTTTGTCAATAGTAGAGAACAAAACTTTAAAAATGATACTTAAATAATTAATTTTGAGGGAGGGTTAAGGTAGATGTCGCTTAGCGACAAAAACATCACATTTCAGAAATAATATATAAGGATTTTAATTAATTTTTCTGTACCATTATAAAGCAAAATATTCGACATTAAAAGATTTTAAAAAGTGAGGAATTCATTTTTCTGTGAGCAAGAAAAAGACATAAAAAAATTAAAAATTTTGTATAATTTATTGTTGTTTTTTGTAAAGTTAGTTTCAAACTTTATTTATTTTTTAAAATTGATATTACTTTTAAATAAACGTAAAAATAAGATTAAAGGTCGGAATTAGTACTGTTTACGCTAGTACAGTTTAGGCTACTTTACATGTACATACTTAAAAGTAATATTACAATATACAATTGTAAACATATGTATTTATAATTAATTATGTGTTCGCACTCTAACGTCAAATTCTAAGTCCAAATTGGGTATACATGTTGGATTTCTAAGTTACACAGTCGAAATCGTTAGCCAAAAATTCCAACAACCGGAAGCACTTTTTTACCGCAAGTCAACATTTGTTTTTCGAAATGGAATGAAACATTTTTGAGGTTTATATAAAATAATAAATATAGGATATTATTCTGCACATCTTGTTTGTTTTTTTACGCGACCTTATAGCACGTCTGGTTCCCACAAAATCTATCAAAACGTAAAATAACATAAAAGTACCCTCTTAAAATCTACTTGGGGGATTTAACAACAGAGTCATCTTCTTATCCGAGGCAAACGGCCGGGATACAAACACGCGAAGCTAGTTAGTCCGCTAGTAGCGAAACGAAGCAGTCCATAATCCGAGACAGCAAGGACGATAGGCAAATTCGCAAAGCAAGTTTTTCTGTTGCGAGCAGAAAGAAGCAGCGCGTGAGCCGTTACAGGAGGCTGAGGTGCAAACAAATTCTATTAATATATTTCGTACACGGAGGCAGCTATTCATCACCTTCCTAAGTAAACCAATTTTCTAAATAGTTTGTTGAAACCTTAATTAAAAAACATATAACCTTAATTTTAGATAATCGCTTGCTTACTCACGTCAGTGGTTAAGCTGCGTTATAGAATTATTTGTTTATTATTTGTTTGAATCTTTCCCAAACTATTAAAAGAAATTTCATAGAATGTTTAAAGTAGTTTTAATATTTTAGAATACGTCTAAATGCCCTAAACAATCCTCAAATTATATAGGGCCTAAACACTAAAATCCATGTTTTGTTCTAAGCAATAAGCCCTAATATATACTCGCTGTACGTCAACAAACATTTTATTCCTACAATTTCTCTCTCGAGCTCAACGTTTTACGAAGGAAGTTTAGAAGCTTATTCCTTTATTTTCAGTTCCCTGCGGTATTTTGCATTTTGTATGATCGCGCTACGTCTTGGTGTTTTGACGTTCCACAACCTGTGTCTTTGATAATAGACGTTCTGAAATATTTGTTGTATTTACAAAGACGTAATTGCAGTTTAACTACATATTGTACTTCGATACTTTGAGCTAATCAATTTGATGATACAGATTGGCAGATATTAATCACCGTTGTCCATTAGATGCGGTTTAATGCAGTTATTACTACAGCCGACATCATTACATTAGGCCGAGGGGAAAACTTAATTAATCGTTGCATTTTAGCTTCCGTTTTGCCTTAGTTAACATAGGCCAGTAAACACTGACATAATGGTGTGCAATAGTTTTGGCGTCAACATATTTTGATGTAAAAAAGTGATACTTGTTAAATATCTAAAATGTTAGAGTGATTTTGAATCATAAATATTTGAAATCATTTAATTAAGATTTAAGTAATTTGAAATAAAATAATTTCTTTCTGTGTTATTTTACTAGTCCTTTTAATAAACATACTGTTTCCCCCATGTTTACTAAAAATTATCTAAAGAGCTCATTAGGATTAATATCAATATCCCTTTTCCAGGACTAAGTTTCAGATTAATTTCAGTATTTTTTGAAAACAAGCAGACTGGCTAGATTCGCGTCTTTTTAAGCTACCTCTAGAATATGCAATAATAAAGTCAATGTTAATCTCTCATAATGACATTATAGTTTTCACTCGAGTTAGTTCAAGTAGTGACAAAAGTCAATGATATATCGTGGGTACGAGTGAAATATAATTATATACGAATGAAGAAAACCAGTTAGAAAATGACCAGATTGTCAATACAATTACGAAAAACTAAAGTTATAAGTCAAAACCAGCCCAGACAAAACACGTTTATAGAATAATATTACTGAGATGAGGCAGAAGAGTGTCTCTTATACCTTGGAATAACGATATGAACTAAGAGACGGAGATAAGGAGAACGATTACTTTACCCAACAAGGCAATATATTTACTCACATCCACCAAGTCAAAGGATGCATATAGATGGACAAATATTAGTTTATTTAAAAAATGTTGTGGCCAATTCAATGTCATGTGTTTCATATCATAATATTAAAGCCAGAATGTAATTCAAAAGTCCTAGAGAAGCAGGGAATCCAAAATGCTTAGAGAGCTAATTCAGTCATCTATTGTTGGAGGAAATAGCACAGGTTGCAAATAAAATAAACATGTTATGCAAAAATAAATAATATTAATAAAATTAAATAAAATGAAAGTCTCTGTAAAATTGGATTTTAGGTTACATTTGTAAAAATATGTTTTGGATGATAAGAAATAATATTTCGTTAAATTTAATTTTCATTCAGGATACAATGGTCTCTCCATGTAGGGAGAATGTAATTTGGAATAATTACAACAAAATTCTATAACAATGTGACATGTGCAAAATATAAAAACATATTGTAAATGACCAAAGGGCTGACCATAGTGAAGATGGAAAGATACTGAAGATACTGATGCAAAGCGAAGGAATGATGGTATTAGTAGTATTTCACGAAAACTATAGAAAACTATGGGATTAAGGAAGAAAAGCTTTTAGTGTAGAGGACAACCTCTTTTAAAATGTTAACCTTGAATCTGCTTTAGTGTAGTAGTAATCTTTTTCGATATATATGGCTAACTTCAACTCCACAAGGGAACAAATAATTTTATGATAAAATCGTAAACTACAGCTTTTAAGAGGAAAAGACTTTAAGTTTATTTTGTCCACTCTCTTGTTAGGATACAGATTTAAAATTTCAAAATTCAAAACTACTGAATTGCAATTTACATAAGTCATGTTTATTCAATAGGCACGCTTTATTATTTGGATATTTAACGGAATATTTTAATACTCAGTTACAGTTATAAATACGTATCCCTACACTATATACGTCTTACTTCTTATTGTTTTTGTTTTTGCCTTATGGACTGGTTATATATATAGATATATATATGTGTGTAAAAGTAATTACCTTTATTTTATAATTTCCTTACTTCTATCACTGTACACGATCCTAAACGTATCACTTTACTATACGTCTTACCTCTAACATTGTACACGATCCTAAACGTACCACTACACTATAAACGTCTTACCTTTATCATTGTACACAATCCTAAACGTATCACTATGCTATATACTTCTTACCCCTATTATTGTACACGATCCTAAACGTATCACTATACTATATTTTTGTTACCCCTATAACTGCACACGATCATAAACGTATCACTACACTAAATACTTATTACCTCTATCATTGTACACGATCCTAAACGTATCGGAGTGCAGGTGTCCGAAAAATTGTCCCACGATAATATCAGAAAATCTCCTTACGAGTTTCAGATAACGTCTAGCTGACTCCTCTAGGAACATCGGGACAGTATCGGGTTGTCTCTCGTCTGCACCTGGGCCCATGTGACCTACGATGAAAACCTGGATTGAAATAAACAATCAATATATTTCTAGAAGTATTTTAACTATCAGTATTAAAATAGTTTAATGTAATTTCTAGGAGTACGAGGTAAGGTAAATTTCATTTAACAATAATTGTAAATACATCGGAGAAAGAAAATCCATGTACGCTTTAAAATTAAAAATTGTTTGTACATAGAGGTACTTAACTGAATTAAATTTTAATTTAAAATATGCATTATGTTTATCGGTTTTTTTTCAAGGAATAGAAAAAGAGACCTTCTTAATTTTTTTAAGCTAAGATCTTTGAATAGGAGTTTTGTAACAAATAATATAGTGTCAATAAAACTCTATGTTTTTTATTTATTTATGTTTATATTTATACAATTGTGAAATTAAAGAAATACACTCAAATTTTCTTGTCATTTAAAATCAAGAGTGATAATGTAGTAGAATTGTAAAATAAATAAAGCGTATGGAAAATCGATCCACAGTCTTAAAAGTTTCCAGAAATAATAAAAGCTGGGAGGTGCTACAATAACAAAGTGTAGAATACTTTGAAGTTTGTACAAAAGACAAATAACTTTTTATATTCTGTTTTAAAGAAAACTGTTCTCAAATATATTGTCCAAGGAAAATTGCTGCCTTAACTTCTATTTAGCAAATTTGTTAAGAACAACTTAAATATATTGTTATATAGTTTTATTTTGAAGCATTGTTAATTAAAGAAATCAACATTCACTTTTATCAATGTAATATTAATTTTCTAATACAATTTAATTAAACTAGTGGCTTGTAGGGGCTAATGCCCCTACTTTTCTTCTGAACAGTTTGCTATTGTCAACATCTTTCTGTCGAGCAATGTTATTAGTTTCACGAACAGCTCTTCCTCTGTCTACATTGTTCTTGTATTTAATAAACGAACTTGAAACAAATAAATTAAAACTAGTTTAGTTTAGGAGATAATAAACTGAATTTTTTGATTCAATGGTTTAAAATCAGTAAAATCATTTTATACCCATGATGTCTCTGTCGAGAAGATAATATATCAAAATATTTAATTCTTGTGTTAAATAATTAATTAAAAGCCAGTAGGACTTTACAAACTTTCAAACATTCACTACAACTTACATACTGTTTTTTTTTAAATAAAATTAATTTGTTACTGTTTTGTTTGGTTAAACCCTTATAATGTATGCAAATATACATTTTCCCTTCTCCCACTAGCCGCAGATAAAGCTAAGTTAGTGCAGTAAAATAAATAGTTTTACATAAAATTGTTTGCACACAACATGTGTAATTAAAATTTATTAAATAACATTTTTTCCAAAATAAATATCCAGTGACAATATATGTTTGAATATCAAAGGTAAAATGATATGTAAGTATATTAATACTAACCGCTTCTTTGTGACGATGAGATTTCATTAACACAGTTTCCAACCATTTCCATTGTTCCATAGGATCGTATATGTCTTGAGGAGAAGTATACAAGTTTGTATTTAATGCGATTATTCTCAGTTTAGGGTTTGTCTGTTCTATTGTGTAGTAACCTCCTAAAATAACATGTTTGTGTTATAACTTATGACATGGTGTTTAACAAAATATGTTTTTAAATCTCAAAAACTATTAAGTATGAATCATTCAGTTGATATTTATTTAGTTGCATAGTTTCGGTATATGATTGAGAATAATTTTGTTTAATTAGATTTTAAAATAGTAAGAATATTTTTTTTTTGTAAATTTTATAATATCGTACTATTACACACTCAAGTACGAATGTTTTCAAAGTTTTCGAAAAACTTTCTTTTTTGTCGGTGTTAAATTTAACTTGAAAACTTTTTGAATTTGTAATAGGTATGGAAGTTTTAAAAATTATAACCAATTCTAAGGTGCTATAAAATATAAACCAGAATTTGAACATACCTCTTCGTATTTGTAAACTCTATATTGTGTCAGGGGAAAAGGTTGCATGTTTTTTTAAGGAAGTATGTATTTTTAATTTTCTTTTAAACATCGTTGTTTCCATTTTAATTAAAACTTAATGATCTTGCATAAGTTTAAATTATGAATTTTAAGTTTAAGTACCCCCTCAAGAAAGCATTTGATTTAGTTTTCATTTCTAATAATACCTAGATAATACATGATACTTTCAGTAATATAAGAAACACCATTAAATTCATGTTCGTTTTTGTGTAGTGTCACACCTAAGCGTTGGCTGTATGAGCATTTAGTTTTAGACGTTACCAAAAGCGTCATTTTGGCAAGACTTTAAATGTCAGAGTAGTCAAATAAGTTACATAGTGGTTTCAAAAAGGATTGGTATTATAAAAACATTTGTTAATCATTAATAAGACTAACCTGCGTAAGGTTAACATATATAAACCATGGTATCTATACTTCACTTTCTGTTAGGTTCAACATAGTAAAATTGTCAAAAAGATTAATTTAAAGTAAGTATTGCAATATTTCATGTATTTTGTTAATAAGTAATTTTGAATTTAGTTATTGTAAAGTATAGTTTTGTTTTTAAGTAGTTGTTTACTTTGCACTTATTTAGAATACTCTGTACGTAATATTGTTTTCTGTCCATCGCATTTAATTCTATGTCTTACATTTTCAGTTTTGCATGTATGTTTTGTTATCATTATTTAATTTGAAGCTTTGTATTTTGAGAGCGGCTGTAGTATGTACATTTAGTTTAACATAAAATTAGTATTATTTTTTGAGGTTGAAAATAATAATTATTGTCATCTAATTTGGTTTTACGCTTTAATAATAAAAAATATCAGAAATCGTCCTTATAATCGTGAGTGATAAAAGGAAATGAATAATTTCATTATGAGAAAGAAAACTGCCAAATACATAGACTAATACGCTTTTTAACATAATATTGCAACAAACTGTATTTTAAATTCTATTATTTATAAATACTTAGGCTGGAATATTAAATGGAGGGCTTATATGTTGTTACTGAGGTGGAATAGAAAAACGTTATATTGTGGCATAAAAAATACCAAACCAGATTCAGCACAATTAATATTACTCTATATAACGTGTTATTGTTATATGAAGTTTGTTCAATTTATATTCATTTAAGTATACCAAAAGAATATTTAAAAAATGAATGATACAAGGTGTTGATTAGAAAGAAGTGCGAGTTTTAAACAGGTTGTCTGTTTAATTTGAAAACAAATACAAATTTACCTAAAAACTACCTCAACAGATATTTCTAAAAATTCGTCCTATTTTACCTTTACTAAAGGTCTGTATAGCCTCTGTAGGTAACCAGTGCCTCCAGAAATGAGCGACGTCTCTGTACCTCAGCCGTTCCCCTGGATTCCACCCCGGATCATCATGACCTAGAACTGGGAAGATGAACTGACCGCTAAACGTTTGACTCAGTAAGTGAGTCAAGTTTTGTAAAGCAGAGACCTGACGTTCTGACGATCTACCACTGGCTGTTCCTGACAGCCCATCCCTAGACATTGTTCAAACATTTCTATTGTCAGTTTTTATAATTAAAAATTAAAAATACCTTTTTGAACACAATAACTACCCAGGCGAGAATTTTAAAGGATATTGTATAAGAATGCCTCATATGTCGTCTATATTAAAATGTGTAAAATACTTTTAAGCAGGGCCGGCCCTGCTTTTAAGTGTTGTTAAATCATCAAGGGTTATTTTTGAATAATTAGAGTGGTAACAACAAATCTAAGCAAAAGCATTTACTGAACAGATTTAAACAATTTCTGAATATTCGTGTGCCTTTTATGACTTGTGCTGGCTTAAACGTTAAAAAATACAAAAATAATTAGATGTCAACATGTTACAGCATACATAAAAAGATCTACACATAGTCTGTAATAGCACATTTGTTTTTCGTACAGTGCCTCTGTTCAAGTTTAAGGCTAGTAAAATACCACTTAGTCTGGTCTGATATCGTTAATAAATAAGTATTTTTGGTAATTTGATTTTGACTCTCAATGAGTTAAATTATTGTTAGTTTCGGTTTTCATATTTGTTGGTTTACGTTATTACTTGTACATATTTTGTACTGAAGAGTGGAATTTGTTGATTTAGTATTATCTCATATACTACTTATCAGATTCACGTAAAACTTTTAAAAATGTTCAAGGCATTGACTATTTAGTAACCCGAGATTTACAGTGTAAACTCGGAATTTGAGAACATAGACTATGTATATAGGCAATTATGTAGTTCTTTCAATCGATTAATGATCGATACTTTGGTCTTAAAAGAGGGAAACAATTATGCGACCACGCAGCTGAACCGATGACATGAGTTGATCGAATTTCCCAAATTAAGTTTATATGTTTTATGGTTTCAGTCAACTCTTTGGGAAATTTATCTATTCACGAAGATGTTGAAGAGCTACCTATGCGTACGAAAAATATTAGTAGAATTAGTATGCACCTAAGCCACTATTTGCTTCGTTCCACTCGCAGCGGAAAAACTCACATTACTAGTTTGTGCCTTATCCTTGCGGCCTCGGGTTAGGCTTGTTCGCTCTTAGCGTACAAACTCGCCCGTCGGCCTCGGATCGGATGCCCAAACGGTAAAATCCACCACGTGGATTTGAACTAGGTTATTTTATGTATTTTACGTTTTGATCGATTTTGAGGGAACCAAGCGAGCCATACGGTCGCGTAAAAAACAAAATGTGCAGAATAATATCCTACATTTATTTTTTTAGATAAAATCTAAAAAAAGTTTTATTCTAGAACGAAACATCTCGAACAAGTAGTTACTTACGGTCAAAAAACGTGCTTCCGGTTGTTTGATTTTTTTTTTTGCTAACGAACTTGTCCGAGTGACGTAGACAACTAACGTGTGTACCAAATTTGGACCAAATCGGAATTAAAATGCAGCCGCAAGAGTAAGAACACATATATATGTACATAATTTTTAATAACAGCCCACTAGTTCTGGAGACCACGATTAGTGCTCATTTACTACTCCCGACCTTAGATCTCACCATAAGGGCAGCTGCAATAGCTCATATTTCTTTTGGAAATTCGCTAAAAACAGGTTATTTCAACTAATAAGAGGTGCATTCGCACTTATTTTTCAGTACAAGATAAAGCTATGAAAACCTATTAAAAAGTATTAACATAAGTAATTCAACGAAATAAGAACAGCAATTGTCTAGTAACATTAAAACTTACCCAGTCCAAAGGACGAACTCTATGTTTTCCCCATGCTTCGCTTTCATAGCTCTGGCTGCAGACTCGACTAATGCCCAAGGGGAATCACAGTTGTAGTTCCCAAATCGTCCAACAGAGGGTTTTGCAGTACTTCCTTCCGTTCTCCAACAGTCTGGAATATATTGTTTTATTAGTAAACACAATACACTCTTCCGGTTTATTATATGCATTGTAGTGTTCCACTTGTGAAATATAATGGCTAGACTTGATTAAATGGCATTGCATGACTTAAAGTCATAGTTTTATTTATTATTTAAAATGAGTAATATTCTACAGAGTTTTTGAGATACATGTAGATTGTGTCTAAAACTCTATACCAATACTTAAAGGAATTTTTTTACAAGTCAAAATGTCTAGATTTGCCCGTTACCGGCATCGCAAGCTATTTTTTTGCCAAAGTAATATGTACGTGTTATTAACGTTTGTGTGTTGTGTTGTGTTTTTTAAATTGTTTTTATACTTTTATGTGACAACCTCGATTAAGTGATTTGACTGTTTTTGTACGGCCTGATGATGGAAACCTAGAATTTTCGAAACCGCGATAACTTTCAAGGTGAGTAATTAGACCTCTAGACGGTGTACTACAAGTACAAACTTCTTATAACTATATAAACATGTGGTCCAGTGGCTATAGTACATTAATGAAGATATTCCGAAACCTATTTGTTTGAGTTTTGAACTAAACTTTAAAAAATTTCTCTTAATTTCAGAAAAATCTTAAAAAATTATTGACAAAAAATTTAAAATGTGATTTTTTTAATCTGTTTGTTTTAATGCAATTCAGTATCTCACATTGAGATATATTTTTTCTCATAGTGTGTTCATGTTTTTGTTTTGTATTTTGTTTAGGTATTTAATTTTGACTGTTAGTTTTGTAAATATAAACATTAATAATTGTTATAATTTGTCTATATTGTATTTAAAGTGATATTTTTGTATTTATTTTTTGACATGAGCTTTTCTGTATTTGACATACGCTACGTTAATTTCATAATTTAATTAAATAAATCACAGTTTTTTTCCTTCTTATATTCCATGAATAATTTTACATACGACTAATTAATGATCGGTGTATTAGTTGTTTAGGCTTTATTGCATGCATTTTGTGGTACCTTTTTGATAGTAAACCTATGTTAAATTCCTTATAAACATATTCAACACTAATAATATCTTCTGATATTGTGTATAACATATTTTAACCGTACTTTACAAATACAGTTAAGGCTTAAAATGTATAAAACCTAATTGTAAAAACACTAAACATATTTACATATATTAATATATTGAGAAATATCGTCTTACACTTCAGTTAAGAATTACCTGTTATGATACACATTTCACCAGATTTCTCCGGACTTTACGTCAAAACATCACATTAATGTATTTTGTATACACAAGACATTCCGTGAGAAAATAATAGAGCTAAAAGCATGTCTACGCTTTGGGAGAAAGGAAACCAGAAAGGAGATACAAAATTGTATACAAAAATCTAGGTTATAAAAGTTGAAATAAATAAGTTAAAAAAATAAATGCTCTAAAAGCAAAAGTTAAAATTTAGTAAAACAAATACAAAACCTAATAAATAAATTTAAATTCAAAATAAACTGTTATAAAAGTCATTGGGAGAAAGGAGAAAAAAACAAACAAAAAACACAATGGCGAAATAATATACAATATAATAGGTTCATATTTATTAATTTGGAGAAAAAACGTTTAAAAATACAAAATTTTAAAAATAAAAACAAATTAAAGAAAGTTAAAATATACATGTAAAGAGTTTAAAAAAAAGTTCCAAAGCAGAATACTTGTCATGATTTTACAAATGTTAATAACTGAATAGTACACGTGTTTTTCATGTTAATGAATGAATGAATATTGTATTGCTTCTTATATTGTGTATATTACATTTACACAAACAAAATCATAATTATTATATATGTCTTATAAACTAAACTAAAAAGAAAAAATAGCTCTATTTACAAAACGATTATAATTTAAGGTTAAACTACCTCGATATTTAAGAACGTGTTTGAGGTAGTGAGTAAACAAAACAATTTAAAAAAGAAAAACATAAATACATGTACAGGGTGATTTTTTGAAATGGGCCACCATTGGTATCTCAGAAACTATAAAAGTCACAACAAACTTTAAATAGGGGACCTTCCATAAAAATACAATATTAAAATTTTCAAAAACTCCGCCATTTTTCCAATATGGCAGCCAACTTATATTTTCAAGTAGAAACCTCTATTTTTCATGTTGAATTTCGATTAGGAACACAAATTTAAGACATTTTTCTTTTGTATTTTTCTTAAACTCACCCGTTTATGAGATACAGCCTCCCAAACATTTTCTATTTTATGTGATTTTTTTATTGGGCTACTATTGGGATCTTAGAATGTATTAATTTTACAGCAAACTTTAAATAGGAAACCTTTCCTTGTTTTTTGAGAAATAAAAAAAATATGTAGTTAAAGTATTTCTAAATCGCCGCCATTTTCCAATATGGCGGTCTACTTTGACATTTCTTATGAAAACCTCTACTTTGTATGGCGGATTTGGATTTGCCATGCAATTTTAAGACTTTTTTATTCTTTGTGTTTTGTTGATAAACTTAACCGTTTAACCGCTAGGAGCGCTGAAATTTTCAAAAACTGTTATTTCAACAATTTTATCAAAGAAACATGTTTACCATTTGCAAACAAAAAAATTTAACTCAAAGTGCAATATTTTTTACAATGAAATGTTAAAAAGCTGTTGCAATTTCACAAATGCTGTACTTTATTTTATACAAAAAACGTACTTAGGCCTACTGTTAAAAAATAGCTAACGCAACCACTGTGTATTGTGTAATCAGTGCTTTTTTAATCTGTATGAAATAAGTGCCCAAATATCTGCTACATTTTTCTATTGCATGTGCTCTAAAGTTAATACAAGTTGTTAAATCTAAAAATTCAGATTAAACTCGTAGTTAAGTTATTAACTTAACAAAAATTAATAATTAAAGAATTAGTTTTTTATGGTGAAAATAATATCTTTCACATCTTCTGGAAACTACTTGTAAATCATGTATCATACTTTTTAAAATGCTTTCAGCCTGTACTAACTTTCCAATTTAGTAAAACATTCTCACTTTTAACAACACCAATTAGGCCTAACTTTCAGAAAAAAAACTTTCCTTTTAAACCACACGTTGTCAGTTTACGTTAAATTTAACATACAGAAGTTTTTAAATATATTTTATTTAGTAGATTATACTCAATAGAAAACATATGTTGTTTAATTTATTAAAATAATATTTTGACTGCTATGCAATTATGTTGAATTATTTTACAAACTTACATATCCCATGTTAAGATGCGCGATGCAAGTAGAATTGGGTCAGAGTAAAATATCTTTTCGTGTAATTGAAATGTTTCTTTGTAAAAGGATTACCTATATAAATTAAAATTTTAACAGCTTTCTCGTGTTGAAAATGACTTGTCACTTGACAAACTAACTTTTAATGGTTTTGCTCTTACCTCCACTGTCTTTCAAGTTAAGAGGGTTAGTCAATCCCTATATGCGACTTGAACGTTTTATTTCTTAATATTATATTTGTTTATCCTCCCTATTTTATTTCAGAAAATAAATAGAAACGGTAAAGTATCATTTAATTTAATACTAATTTTACTTCGTCGAGTTTATCTCGCAAAGTTAAGTTGGTAAAAATATTATTTAAATTACATCCATGTGCATAAATACATCGCATACATGCATAAACAAACTGTAATTAATTTCGTCTAATCTCTATCAATACTAACATTTTTAAAAGGTGAACTTTTTAATCTCAGAAACTGGTTGTATTTAAAAAATCTTTCACTGTCATAATTTCACCTTATCTATTTTGTTTTTTGTTTTTGTAAATTTAAGTAAAGTCTTACTGGATTGTGTATTATACGCATTTATTTGTTGATGTTTGAAAGACTAGAAAGTAAATGAGTTATAAAGTAAAATCATATAAGGCACTTTAAAAACAATGGCTGTCAATGTAAAACCAGCTGCCTTATCGAAAATTTGTCTGCAACAATGTAAATTACATTAACTAAATTATGGATTACCTGTGGTAGTTACCTGTAACTGTGGTAGGATTTAGTCTTAACCTAAACATTTCATAAATGAATTCAATGAAGAAATACTTTTAGAATTTACAACAATTATACAGTATAAAATGTTTGTTCGGATCTAAAAAAATGTTTAATATCGTTAAACCTGTCTAAGCCAAAAAACTAAGAAAATATGAAATATTTTTTGTATGTTTGGGAAAGATAAATAGTTCGAAGGATTGTTCACAAACTATTAACCTAAATTGTGTAAGTAATATATTTAAGTACAACTATCAAACTAAAATTTAGTCTAAGTCAAATTATTTATATAATTATTATTTTGCTAAATACATTGACCATGTAAAGGTACATTCATTTGAATTTGATATATTTTTATAGATTTCTGTTTTTTCCTTTTAATTTGATGACATTAAAAAACAATTTCTAACACAACAAACAGAAATTATTGTATCTTAAAAGTGAGTACTGCCCATGTGAACAATAACTCGTGTATGTTTATATCAGTATAGATATAAGTAAAAACAAGGATAATTATTACAAATAAATATCAATCATGTTTTGTGAAATGATATACTTTACAGAATAAAACGTGACTACACATTTTCATAACTAATAATTTTATTTACTCAAATACTTTTCAACGTTGCGTTCAGTGATGCACAGGGTAACAATAACAAACTCATAAAAAATATAATTATTTAATTATTTTAGCTTGCGCATTATTGAAGATGGTGACGTTGTCGTTGAAACGCGTTTGAGTAAATAAATGCATAAGTTGTGACAATTAGTGTTCATGTTTTTATTTAACAGCTGAAAATTAATAACTCTACTAGTAATTTTACAGATTAAATTATGTTTGTAATTTCACTTACTTTTACGTTCATTCCCATTTACTGCGTAGTTCATGTCATAATGAATATCAGAGATATGCCAGAAATAACCTGTGAAATATACAATATATAAAAATATTATTAATACACAGTTAAGAATTTGAACCAGAGTAAGGCATAATTATGTTCCTGAAAGGACTTTCAGGGTTTGAATTGTTAAATCTTTGTAAAATGTCAAACCTTCATATTAAAATTTGTCAAGGTGCTATTGAAATGTCTTTACAATAACAAAATAAATACACTGAGTAAAACAGTTTATACGTTCACAATTGCGACTGAAAATCCATTCAATTTAAAAACATTCTAGTTACTACAACGCGTAATGTCAACCTATAACTTCTGGCGCTTTAAGAATTTTAGAATCTTTATCAAACGGTAAAGCTGAATGGAGAAACTAAGTTAACCTATTTAAATAACGGTCAATGTGTAAATTAAATTAAATTTTCTATCTACTTTAAATGAAAATAGAAAACATTTTTTATTTTAATTTGTCATTTTAAAAATAACAATTTCATAATGGGCTTGTAGGGAATTGTTATAAGTCGTTTATTGTTTACTATTATTATATTATTATTTAGCTTACCAGTTAACTAACAAAAATAAATTTTCTGACAAAAATGTGATAGTACTATAAGTAATGTATAACGTAACGGTAATGCAGTATTTAAAATTCTTTGAACAGTAAAGAATAAAGTAAATCTGTACAATTTTAATAAAGATAAATTTACTTTTAAGTTTTTAATTTTACAGATTATGTCCAGTAATAAGCTTATATGATATACTGCATTATTCCTATATTTGTCTTACCTAAAGGGTTATATCACATTTTTGGTAATAACATTGTATAATTATTAGTAAAAAAGTAGATTTTTTTACAAAATTACTCTTTAAACTAAACACTTTTTTAACAACAGCTCATAAGCGTTTATGAAGTTACTAGACCTTTTAATGCTTGGGACACACACTTTAAAATTTTCAAAATTGATTCCCTTCTAAACATTTTCGTAGCAAGAAGCTTTGTATTTTTTGAATTTTTAGTGGTACTAAACATAGAGGGTCTTACAATTAGCAAACGTCCCATATTTCCAACCAACTAACCTGCAATTATATAGTTTTTAAATTTTAAGGATTTTGAAGTCTTTTAACACTAACTGGGAGTTTAATTTACATAACCTTTAAAAATGTTTTTCTTCTGATGCTCAATCACAAAATATGAGCCTGCGCAAAATAATCTCCAAATTAACAACATATTTAGTAAAAAATATATTGGCTAATGAAAAATTCTAAAATTTTAAGTTAAACAAAAAGTTCTTCTTAATTTGTAAACTGCCTGAGCATCAACTTAAAGTGGACACATATTCTTCTGGTGAATAAGAATTTCGTTCTGTGTTTTGTGTTGGGATGTCACTTTTTCCCAGAAGTAAAATGGCAGTGTTATTTCCTATTAGTGGGGTCCATTTCGTTCTGTTGAAAAACTTTATTTAACTTCAGTGATAAGGCTGTTTACAATCAATGTACTTATTTGTAATCGACGACTCACTAGTTTTGTTAGATTTAATGGGTTTGACAGTTTCATGTTATTTTGTTGTTAAATATTTGGACCAAGATTTTTAAATGATAACTGAAATAAATAGATGTTTTTATTACTATGTTGTAAATGTAACGCATGCAATTTTATATTGTATTAGGTGTTGTTTAGCTAGATATATTAAATTCCAACAGTTTTGCTTTTCTTGTACATTAAAATATTACTGTAATGTGTATTTATTTACTGTGTAAGATTCTTGAGAGTTATTTGAGTTGAATTAAACTGGTAAGTGACTAGGAACGTTTAAAAGGATAGTATAACAATATATTTTTCAAGCGGGCACATATACAAATAAAATTTAACGGAAATTACTTTTAAAAATTTATTTTGAAAGTTCATTTGACACTTGAAATAAAATTATTCATTACGCTCTGTACATGAATAAAACTGATACAAGTTTAACTTAAAGACTGAGTTTGTGTTAAGCTGTCTTGTAAATGCAGTCACTGGCCAAACCATGGTCGGCAAAACTCTTAAATTCTTTTAGAATTTACTAAAAGTTATGTTTCTGTTTTTGTAATTATTTGTATATTCAATAATTTTGATAGTTACCGAAGTAATTCCGTGGGTGGAAACACCCCGAATTTTCAATAATTTAATAATGTAACACAAGTTAAGCTCACACACACAAGTGTTTCAACGACAAGTGGGATCATTTAGACAAAATGTTTAGAAGTTTGCATTGTGAGATTAAAGTTTATCGTTCACTGTTTAACTTTAATATTGAGATGCCTGCACGTCATTCACTTGGCTCGTTTACCTATATTTATTTATTCAATTACTAACATTTGCTAAACCCTCACAAAAATGGCATTCTTAATATAATTTGAACTTTATTTTGATTTATACAACGAACTCTACATCTTGATAAATTTATCTCCCAATATATTCAAATACCATATGAAAGAAACAGTGATATTTTCCTGATTTATTTAACATTAAATAAAATAAAATGTAGCAAAATGTAGTTAGCAGATTATTTCAAGTTTGACCTATTTCCTTTCAAAGGCGAAACAGTTTATCACTGGTAGTGTCACTTTATTTCACTTATTTTCATTGCTCACTCCCTATACTAAAATCCTATACTAAAATTTTTACTCAACTCCTACTTCTACTTATTGTTTATATTCTCACTTAAGTATACGTCACTATAAAATGGACATGTCAAATCTGTATTTAGTTATGTTATTTGTATTCTCACTTATATTTAAGTCAGTATAAAATGGTAAGGTAAAATATGTCTTTAGTTAATTGTTTGCATTTGCATTACTTTACAATTTTATTTCACATCTAAATTAAATTTCATCAAACATTTTTTAAATTTACCAAACAAAAATTGAAACTTACCGATTTTTCCTTTAACGGTAACAACGAATATTGTCCATAGTAGTAAAGTACAACTTTTGAGCATTGTTCCAATCTGAAAAAAAATAACAAGGCAAATTAACGTCTGTAAATACAAGCTGTGAAAGCCTACCCTTAGAGTATTTAAATAGATCAAATGATTGTTTTATTAACTTGGTTGCAACTGAAACCAAAATGTATATTTTACTCCTAATAAATCCAGAGAAATTTTTTTCAAATCTTTCCAAATGTTGTTTTGGCTGTTAAAGTTAGTATTTAAATTTAGCTAATTTTGAAAGTCTTTTTGAAGTAGTTATAGGACAAAAATGTTGAAATATTATAATCAATTTTAAGATTATGACCTAAACTGTAAACTTGTAAATTTATTACATGCCTTTGTTATTCACAGAACCCATATTTCCAACAAACATTGCTGATAACAACAATATGCATAAGTCAATTTCTCATGAATAATTTACGATAAATATTATGTTATTTTGTTATTATCTAAATATTTTCAAATTACAATTTAGGGAATTTTGTATTAATTAAGTCATCCAATAACCTCTCTGATTGAAATATTCTCATATGACGTAAAGTTTGTAAATTCAATGGATGACTTTGTATACCAGCTGTTAGTACTAACCTACTATCTGAAGGTATAATCGAATTCAAAGTTCATAAATACATTAACTAAACACGTTCCATATGCTGACATTGCATTATATTGATTTCGTCAACCAAACATAATAATTTAATTAAATGAAATATTATCTTTTAATAATATACACCGATTACACACTTGACAAAGAATAGGTTTAGGAATAAGAAACCAAACGATGTTTTCGTATATTTTTTCTGCAAATATAGGTACGTTTGAAAAAGACTCTTTACAAATTAGGAAAGTAACATGTTTTCCATATTTTTAAGTTAAACATTCTACATCAAATTACTTTACTAACATGTTTCGAGTTAGGGTTGGCATGTGAAGCACGCATATCTCTCTCTTAGTAAATAATAAAACAAATTTAAAAATGCATGTATCTGCTATTTTATTATTATTTTTTTTTTATTTTCAATACCTCTTGTAAACGGTAAAGGATTCATTAAAATAAAACATAATTTTCTGTTTCATAAAAGTGAAAGTGAATGCGTTTTTTACTTCCTTGTGTTACAACTAAGTATCCTTTATCTTTCTTCTTTGTCCTCGATTCCTTCCATTACGAAATCAGTAATAATTTATCTTGATCTAAATTATACATAAAGGAAAAGTTTATGTAAGATACGAATGGTTACAAGAGACGTTATGACAATCACACGAAACGAGAACACATTGAATGAAATGTTAAGTGAAGAGTCCAACAGGAAAAACTCGTTTGTTATGTTGATGGGATACGTCGATAGGCCTGTCCAAAAGAGGGGAAAGCGACATAAAAGATGGGCGAGGATCAGATGGTTTCAATATAGGGGTGGGGGGAAAGGCTTATTTCTGGATCTCATGAGCTCTAGACAAAGGATAAAGGCAATTTATAATAAGTTCTTTTTCGATAAAAGATTTGTATTTTTTCTGATACTTTTGAATATTAAAATTATACTTAGAGTGTTGTATAGCAAGAAACAAAAATTTCTAAATAATGACATTGCATTATTTTCAGAGTTTCATAGATTTTTAACTTCCCGCTAAAAAAATTGAAAATTTTCTAAAATCGGGAAGTTATTGGTTTCACCCCGTTTTTCGAAAATCGAGTATTCATCAGATCTCGACGTTTTGAGGTCCTAGGAATCTTCCATGACCACTCCCGAGATGGTGTCTCCCTGTCTGTATGTGTGTGTGTGTGTGTGTGTGTGTGGGTGTGTGTGTGTGTGTGTGTAAGTATGTGTATGTAAGTATGTGACCTGCTTATAACTTTTGAACGGCTTAACCGATTGGATCCAACTAAACGGCGTTCTAAAGAGTTCCATCAAACTTAGATTTCCTGAAAATTACAACTAATTCAGACCGGTAGGTTCTGAGAAATTTCGAAAAAAATTAGAAATAATTTTTTTTTCAAATCAGGATTTTTGGAATAAATTTTAAACGGCTTTTCCGATCAATTCCAAAATCTAATTAGCTTTTAACCTTAAAAAGCGACGTCGATCGCTACCAGTCCGGTCAAAATTGGTTAATTCGCTCGTGAGATATCGTGAACGAAAGAAAATAAAAAAATTGTTTTTTTCTAAATTTCTCCGAAATTTTTCATCAGAAAAATTTTTGTTGTAGATTCTTTCACTCGAAAAACTGCATCGATTTCAGCAAATCGCATAAAAATCGGTTGAATCATTCGCGAGATATCGTGAACAAAATAAAATAAAAAAAAGTGTTTTTCCTCAATTTCTCTGAAACTTTTCATCTGAAAAATTTTTATTGTTGATTCTTTCAATGGACTTAAAAAACTGCATCTATTGCCGCAAATCGCATAAAAATCGGTTGATTCATTCAAAAGTTATGGCAGTTCAAAATTTCCAAAAATAGTGTTTGTTGTAATTAAACTTAGCGGGAAGTTACATGGATGGCCTTTAGGGTCAACCGTTTTCCAATTTTTTTTGTGTTTGTTTCCATTAAAATTTTTTTGACAATTTAATGAAGCCTAATAGTCCAGTCATCAGCCGTTTTCGCGTTCAATTTTGAGAACCAACATAGATTTTCTTGAAAATTATGATTTAGGTAGTATTTATAACCTTCTTCAAAATCTACCCTGTGCCGAAGCGGGCTTCTACCCTAGGGGTGAATCAACCCCTTCTAGTGGGTGAAACATTTTTTAATGAAAATTAACTGGGATATCGATAGATTGACCAATTATAAGCAACGAATAACTTTGAAAGTTTTCATTTTATCAAAAAAATGTATGAAACAAAAATGTAGCTAATAAAAAAAACAATGAAATTACTTTTTTAATTACTTCTGTAAATCAAATATAAACTGAGTTACTTATATATATGGATGGTTATTTTTCGAGAAACTCGAAATTGAAAACCGCTGATGACTGCACTATACATGTACTAGCCTTTCTTAGTTTTGAAAGGTTACATCTTATATTTATTTACGTCAGCAGTAGGCTCCCTATCAGAAAATCCGGTAAATTAAATTCAAATATTTTCTTTTAAAAGACAAAAGAAGTCTTTTTACATGATATATTTTGAGAAATAGAGAATCAAAAGTTGTAACTTGCACGACATGAACACCCTAATGTATCAGCCAGAGTAGAGTGCGTTGGGACAAATTAAACTCCACTTCATCCGTTCATCTGTTATCGTTCTCTGGTTGAGTGAGGTGTTGTTAAGTTATCATATTGAATAATATCTCTATAGTGTACGATAACTTTGCTCAAAAATTGAATAGTAGTAAAAAGATTTATTAAATTATCTGTTTAGAAATGTTGCGATGCATGAAAACTAAAGTATTTAAAAGTAGTTCTCTGTTACTTACTTTCCTCGCAAATTAGCAACTCTACATCGCGTGATATATTCTACGTTTTAAAGTCTTGGCCCCTACACAGACCTCGTCGTTTGGTTACTATACGTAGTTATTATTTTACAATGGTATTATATTCTTAATATTATTTAGAATTTGATACTTTCTCTTTTGTACTTAGTGAAGAATCTCTCACGTAAATAACAGCACTCAATCAAAGGAGAGCTAACAATATTATATTTCATTACGTAATAGTATATAATTTTCCGATAGTAATTTATCAAAAAGATCAGAAAGGAAATAAAGTTTGTTTAAAAAATCCTGTAAATATAACCTATCTCTGTAGCATAAGTAACCTTGCCTTTCAATACATGGCTCAGAAGATAAATTAAGTTCAGTTTAGTTTTTATTCATCTATTCAAATTTGCTGAGTAAATAATGCTGTGAATGAAATTAATATATTAAATTAAAGAGAGTATATTAATATTTAAACTGCTTATACTTTTTATCAGTTGTAATAACTATTATATAACCTTTGCAGTAGTATATAATAAATTTTAAATAACTTAAAACAAAAGGACTTACATCTAACACCATTTATGTTTCACTACAATTCATTAAAACGAAGAAAAGTGAAATTTGTAAGACTATGGTATACGTTTGAGTCATAAATATAAACTATTATTGGCAATTACCACCACACAAGAGCTGTTCTTCCTATACCTGTACCACTAAAAAATTTACAATTAATTATATCTTAATAAACATGACGGTTTGATTAAATTATAAATTTGAAAAGTCATATTGTGGTCGCTTAACAGACAAATTAAAAATTCTTAAAAAAATATATAAATTATTAAATAATTTAACAAAACCATATAGTTATTAATTACTAAACATTTTTTATTAATAATAATTTTTACTCATGAAAACAATGAAGTCAAATGTTTCGGAAAGTACAGAATTGATTTCTATATACGTTATAAAGTTGTTCGACTACTAGTACAGTGATATCATTAGTAACATATTTAATGAAGTGTGCTTGTCAAAGAATTCAATGTCAGAGGTTTACATTGGTTAAATAATGTAATAAAAGATGTTACTGTAAATGAAATGCGTAACATAATATATTTTTAATCAATTTGTACTTTTTAAATGTATAATATATTTAATAACAATTTCTTCAACCAGGAAACTTCCTCGCAAGTTAAAAAGAAAATTAAAATTATGTTTGAAAAATCAATCTCGTTTAGTGTTTTATTCTTCAAAAAAACTTGTTGTTGTTCAACAAGTAAAAAACAAAATTATAAATTTGAAAACATGGATTTATCGGAACATTTAGCTGGTGGAACCTATTAGTGTGCGGTTATTTGAATATGTTTTACTGTTTAAATTAATTTACTGAAGAATAATTCGAATTTTTCTTATAATTCATATTTTCCCTATTAATAAATAAGTTTTTTGTCATAGCATTTGTCTTTGTGAAGTAATGCTTTTTTTTTTAAATTGCGAATATTTATATGTTTACATAAAATAATGATTGCAAGATTTCTGTTTTAAATTTAAATTCGAAAAATGTCCCAATACCAACGTTTCTCAGTGAATGTTTTGTAATAAACCCTTGATGTAAACTAGGGAAACGGAGGGTTTTGAGGAGGTTGAACATAAAGAGGTAAACTTCACAAAGAGACTTTGCTATTCCTTGTGGTATCTGTAATGAAGTAAGCTTTTTGCGCAAAGAAATACAACTATTAATAATATAAAATAAAGTATTCACTGTATAAGTCTATGAACAGACACTAAATTTAAATGAATAACAATTTCAAGATTAGTACAGTCTTATTTGAGAAAATTATCAATTTCTTTATTGGTTCAAAAGTCACCAAAACTTTTAGAATCGGTAAACTCTTCTCAGATAAAATATACATTTTAAATACAATAATTTCTATATTCATACCAATACAAATACTATAACCAAATGTTTTAAACTCGTGGAAATATTCCCTGTATAGAAAATGAATTAGGCTTACGTTTAACCTTTGTGGTTCGTCTTCTAAGTTACATTCACAGTTATAACTGGCTGTACTGGAATGCAACTTCATTTTAAATACTCTTTAAATATCTTTATTTTATCTTATACTTTAATCGTGTGTATACGGTTTTTATTCATTTATATTTTACGTAAATAAATTTGGCACAAAGGCTTTTACTAAAAGTAAGTTTGTTTAAATTAATTAAAGTTTTGCACATGGTGCGTTTATATTAAATTAACTTGTTAAAGCACGTTAAAGCTGATCTATATAACATTATGAACTAGCATTTTTAAATTAAAAAAAACTAAGTTTTAAGATTTAGAGCAGCATTAACAAAAAAATAAATCTCACCAATAAAGCGAACACAGTTTCTGACCTTACAAGGATTTTACTGAGTCAGAGTTTACGACTACTTCTAAAGTGGTTTACTCCATACGCCTAGCAAAGTTACATCAAAAACCTGTATTATAGTGTTCACGCCGTATGGTTTCCATTGCTACATTAAATAGAGTGTTTCATTTATGGCACAAAATTATATTAAATTTGTTTAATAATTTCAAATTAAATTATAAATAAGAAATGAAATCTACGAGTTTTTTGGTGAAATTTTAAGCACTCGAAGATTATACACATCACTGGTATTTTAACATGAAGAGATTAAACTTGCCAGTTGAAACGAAGATTACACCTCACGCATGATTTGTTTATAACTCAGAATATATATAATCGAAGCTTATTACAGCAGTATTTGTAGTAAAGTACTGCATATCCATGACTTATATTTTATATTTATAGTGCTGGAAAACAAGGACTACATTTCTACATAATAGGCTTGACCTAAAAAATGAATTTTTATATATATTTTTTTTTAAATTAACTAAAATTGTAACACTGAACATTAAAAATTAGAAAGTTTTCATTTATTTTGTAAATATAAGCCATTTTAAAATATATCAACAATTTAAACACTGTCCTCTGAAAGGAAAGTGTTATTTCGAAATACTGTCATTCATACGTTAAATAAAAATCTCCTAAAACGTACTGTAAAAGGTATATATTTACTCCTAGGTATTTGGAAATCCTAGTCTCAAAACGTAATCCTCTATAAAATAACAGAAACAACAAAATATTTGTATAAAAATGTTTACAAATGTATTAGGTACACAACCTTCAACTCGCTCTTCAATAGTGTTGTTTTCACGCTTTTTCAAAACCTTTAAAAAAAAGTATCAATAGAAATGTAGCCTATATATAAATTCAAATTTTACTTACTCCTAACCACATTTCTTCTGAAGCCCAAATACTCAAACTGTACTCTATCCTTTTGTTCATTACTTTAAGCTTATTTCAGTCGACTTAAATTTTATTGACGTAATCAGAGTGCAACGAATGCTTAAGCCACTCAGATTATTATAACGTTTGAGATCTCTGAATACATAAACGTTTTTTTTCTCGAGGTCGTACTTCAACTGTGATAATCTCATTGTTGTGAAAGCTCATTAAGAAGGAAGGCTAATTATATTTTTAAACACACGACATATATTTAAAGTCTAATACCAATTATACTTGAAATAACGTGTATAATGTGAAATAAGTTGATAGTAAATGTATTCATATTTGTCTACGTGCACAATGAATGAAACTAATTCAATATATTATACTTTTCCTACAGCTGTTTAATAAAGTCCGTTTTCCAACATTCACAGCAGTGTGCAAGCTAAACTATAGCTGGCTTGCGGTAAAGTAATACTTCTATGTTTTGAAAATTTTGATTTTTATGGAACTAACCTCTGTAAAACAAATCTTTTTAAAAACTAAAACAGTAATTTAAAAACTAACTGTAGGAAAAACGTTGTGTGTATCACAGATATAAAGTTTAATTTGTCACACTCGAAAAGATTGACGCCCTAGATAAAACAAATAACTATTTCGATTTATCTCTAAATGTAAGTTTTCTGATTTTTATCACAATATGCATTATTGTGACGAAAATCTACTTTCAGAAACAACCCTTATAACATTTCATCATTGTTTTGTAAACCACACGATCCTCACGTATCTGTTTCACCAAGACTATTGACGATTCCCATCAATATAACAAACGAGCAACTCCTGTCCCAATTCCCTTCTGCTAACAATTCATTTGTTTTGTTCCGGGTTCTCTTTGTTTTTGTAGCTGCAAATTTACTCTTACATCTAGATGGTAGCCAAAAGAAAATATAGTATTTAAATACAGATATACTCGTATGACATTAGCATAATCAAGAAGACAATTAAAATAGTAATGATGGTCAGAAATATTTATTTATAACAATGGGCTAGTAAAGGACATGAAGTTGAAGAAAGATTGTATTTTTTCTTATTTTGGAAATTTAATAAAATTCAAGATTGAGTCAGGTCCAAACTAGAACTTTTTTTCTTTTTTGACTTTACCTAACCAATAAAAATCTCAAAAGTAAAATAAAATACAAAGCTAACATAAATAACTTTCTTTCTATATTGCAGTAATATTATATACAAAACTCGAACAAACTTAGAGTTTAAGATTGGCTTAGCGTTCAGATGTTTCAATCATTACACTATAGTCGTTTGACTACTGGAGTAAAGGATGCCAAACTCCACTTATTAAATTAAACTAGACTGTAACAAGGTCTGGGATTTTTTTTTAATACGTTCAGACAGATAAATCAAACCTGTATTATGCCTATCAACCGATTCTACCCAGAGTTTGCAGGTTTGTAATCCATTGTATTTGCAATGAATATGGAATATTTTATGAACAAGGTCATTTTTTCACGAGGGAGGTAATTTAGATAAAGAGAGAAGTTATGATTTAAAAAAGTTTATAAATGTTTCATGTTTATAGAAAGACCAAGTCAGTTATACAACTACCAAAGCTATTTCACATTACTTTTATATTAGTATATTCTTGATGTAAATTTCTTAAACAATGTATAAATTCAGAAGAATGGTCGAGATAAAATGTAAGATGCACACCAAATGGAATGTAATGTAAGAAAGGAAGCAATTGAACCAATGGTAAAAGTGAGTAACCTAAATTTGTATTCCAGTTAAAACAAAAAACAATGATCCTTTTCTTATCCATCAATGTAAATAAGGAAATAGTAAGCGCTAAAAAAAATCATTAGTGACTTGTTTTTGTTTTAATCTTCAATTAGTGCACAAGTTTAAAAAAATTAAAAAATAAGTCATCGTCCCTTCTGCTCCACTTAGAAACTCCAACTCAGTTGTGTTAGCTTCAACCAAGTTACTTTCAACTAATTTAACCCGTTCCCCACGTCTTGAAAAAGCCATCGATGGATAAAGCCGTCGTCTCTATATCGATGGATTGTATAAGTTAATAATATACTTTCTTTTTTGTACAATTTTATTTTTATTACTTTTTGTTGATAATTTTTGTAAACTCTTTTTAGTTGATTAAAATCTGTTTAAATTCTTTCCTAACTAAATAGAACAAGGTCAATATTTGACTTTGACCACAGCATGTTCTCACAGGGAATATGTTCACAGCGAGTAATTGTTTCAATAATAACAGTCAGTCAGCGTTGCATGCGACATGATACAATAAACCTAGTCCCTTTAATGTCGGAACGTAATCATTCCTACGTCATTATATAAACTGTACATGCATCGTTATATGCATTTATGTATTGTT
>JAGFPH010001897.1:96590-122322 GCA_018207615.1 Philaenus spumarius
GTGTGTGTGTGTGTGTGTGTGTGTGTGTGTGTGTGTGTGTGTGTGGATGTATGTGTGTAAATAAATTTTTGTCGTACAGTTTCTTAAAAACGAATCAACCGATTGAATTCTACGACATGTCATTCGAAAGGGTGTATCAAAACTTAGATCTGATTAGATTTGAGAGTTAATCCATCGAGCCAATCCGAAGAAATTTAAAAAAATAACCTAATTTTTTTTTGAATTTTTATGTTTTTTAAAAATAACTTTAAAGCGTGCGAAAAAATCATAATAAAACCATGTATACATTTTTTGTGCTTAAAAAACTGCGTCGACTGCTTTTTTGAAAATGAAAATCGGACGACGCATTCAAAAGTTATCGTTGTTTAAAAATTTACAAATTTTTGTTTTTTGGTATTTTTTGGTATTTTTTTAACATATCTTCCAGATTTATCGACCAATCAATATAAACCTGTACATTTTCTTTTTGTGCTTTAAAAACTGCGTAGAATGCTTTTTTAAAAATGAAAATCGAACGACGCATTCAAAAGTTATCGTTGTTTAAAAATTCACAAATTTTCGTTTTTTGGTATTTTAACAAATAAGCTCATTTTTAAGCGTTTAAAATTCAAACTAAGCGGGAAGTTCTATGGTTGGCCTGCACGGTCATCCAATTACCAGATTTTTTAAATAGCCATAGTTCTAATTTTGACACCAATTAATTTTGTCAGTTACAACTCAACACTTTGTTGAGAAAGAAAGTCAAGAATTAGTTTCAGAAATAATGTTTCTTACATGGCTTTCTATGTTTATATATAGGAAGGATATGGTATAAAATTATACTTGTAACTTAAAATACACTTGAAAGTATAACATAACCTAACCCACGAGATGGGATTTGGATAAAGACTTCTCATTTGAGATAAAATCTGATATTATTTAAAACTAATGACATTTTATTTCCAATTACTGACTTGTTCTTTAAATAAACTGGATAGTTATTATATATATTTTTGGAACTGATAGTAGAATGTATTAACAGCTTAACTAACTGTGAACAGACTTGGGCGGTACTTCAATCTAATTTTATGCCACACTATAATTGTTCCATATGCATTGTTGCCAACTTTAAACTGCCAATTAGCTGGTAGTATGCGATTTTGTATTTATAACCATTAAAGTAGTTAAAGCATTCCTCGCAATAATAATTATTGCTGATTTAATTCATAACGATTGTTTACGCTTAGTGATGTTAGCTTAAAGTCTCTATTTTACATCTTTTAGGGTTTGGCAATTTTGCTGGTTTAATTTATACTCAAAGAATAACTGTTGTCATTAAAATGTTTATTTGCTATGCACAATTTAAAACTGAAATAATAAAACTAAATAATAAAACGTAGATAAATAATAAAACTGAAAATGCTAGTTTTCTTCGTGTGATGAGATACCCAGTACGCTATAACTGTTGACGATTAACCTTATTGTGTCATCATTGCTCATGCAGAATAATAAAATTTTACCTTAAACTTAGTTGGGCTTTTACGAAATACATATCAGTGACAACGATTTTTCTTTATTTCAGTAATTTAAAAACGTAAATAATCAATATTTACTTAAGGAATTCAGTAGTTTTTAATGATATGCGGTAGTTGTTTACTATTAATTTGTCAGTAAAAAATCTTCCCTATTCAGATATGTTTCGTATTTATGTATTTTAACAATAGATTAACATGATTCAAGACACGAAAAAAGAAATTCACCCTTAAAAAATCAAGAAAACCTTCCCATATTGAGATATATTATCGCTAATGACTTCAATCGACAAAAATAAACATGTCTGAAATGCCGGAAAAGAAAACAAGATAAGGTAAGTTGAGTTTTATCAACGACCAGGTTTGATAAAAGTGCAGGTCAAAGGCGGGCTGTTGTAATCAGTTATTATGGCGTCGCGAAGTAGTTCAAATCTATGTTTGTGCCACAACTGTAGTCTTACGTTAACGCAGTTTACTATTAACGGAAGTAATAATATTTGTTTTGAGTAATATACTAATTTATATATCTTTACAAATTGAAAACATACTGTGACTAAAGACTATATAAGCTGGAACTTCAGACTATTTTTTATGATTGCGCTTCTGTTAGACATATACTAAAATTTATATTCTAACGTATATATGTTTACAATGTTTATTGATTATTTTCTATGTATAACAGAAACACAGCATTACAAATATAAATAAAATAGCCGGAAGTTACAACTTATAGTCTAGTCACAGTATGTTTCTAACGCCAGTATTAAAATAACTATTTTAATGTAAGTTTTCATCATTACTAATGATTTGCGGGCCTTGAATCATGTTAATAATTCATTGTTAGAATACAACGACAAAAATAAATCTCAAGTAGCGTTTAATGAACGGTCGACATGCTACACTTGTTCTTCATCAGATGACGACTTTTAAAGTAAGTTATTCATTCGTATTTATTTTCCGAGCATTGATTTATATGTTAATTCATTGCTAGAATATATAAATATTTAACATATCTCAATATGGAAAGATTTGTTTCTGAAAAAGTAATAGTAAACAATTATCTGATAAATATGCTTCTAGCAAAAATAATTTTACTTTTCAAAATTATCTTCATGTTTTTGGAGTATTACTGGTTCGATCAAATAAACATTGAATATTGCATAGAGTTGTAAAAGTTAATAGGCCTATATCATTTCTATACTATGTACTTACGTCAAGTAGCAATCTTGTATTTTTGTATTTATTATTATTTCATAACAGCTGTTTCGGTACAACGTATACCATCATCAGATAAAAACACACACACATTACACTGATACACATTACACAGAAATAAATAAACATCAAAATTGGTAGCCTACTGCAGTACAAGTCGAAAATAAAACAAAGTAGTAGTGCTTAAGTAATATGGCCACTTCTTACTATTGTGGTGGTCCACTGTTCACTCTATGAATTGTTTGATTAACTATTGATTATTTTCATTTTAGAAATTAAATTTTTCATTAATTTATCGGCAATCCTTTTTATGTATATAGTTTTGACAAACAATAGCAAGGATACAAGATTTTGTTTAAAGATGTAGTTAAAGTTCGTAAGAAACTATATAATTGTATCATTTAAATTGTCAGTCAAAACCTAAGTCAAATCTCATAAGTTGCAAGAACATTAAATTTTTCAGGTTTTATTCTAGATAGTGAAATCAAACTTAATATTTACAAAACTTAAAACAATTTTTTTACCTGAATAACAGGAAATTGAATGAGCTTCAACTAAAGCCAAATTTTTCTTAACAGTGTCGGCCTAAAAGTTTCCATCGGGCTTGTGATAATCCATGAATTATTAATCATTGCTTTTATCAGTTTAACACCATCCAGCGACGCCTGCAAAACGTGACAAATTAATTTAACTAAGTCCCAACTGAATTCCAATAGAGGAATTCGATCATTGAACTGGGCTAAACTGTTTTTAATAGTCTATTTTTGCACAAAGCGTGTTCATTTAATGTAAAACTTAATGTTTATTCAACTGTACACAAATTTGCATATTTTTTAGGGAATTTTTACTGTTTATGTCTTACAATACAATTCACTATTCATCAAAATGAATAATAAGAATTTAGAGTTATTTATTAACTTTAGACAATTAGCTCTCCATTTAAAACAGAAATTCTTGATTTTTAAAGGGCTTTAATTTTATGTACCACAAGCCATAATATGTGTGCATTGCAAATTGTTAGATGGGTTGGAATAAGGGGGCGGATTTTTGTGTGTATTTTATAAATAGGGTTTCTGAGGTTCCCCCTGACGGTAAATAACGATCCCGAGATCAGTTTTTGTATGTTTTTTCTAATTTAAAAAATAGAGATAGTCAATTTTCAAAAAATCTTCCCTAAAATGAAACCAGATAGTTTGTCTTCAAACATTACGTTTTCAAGTAAAGATATTTTTGTTTATAAAATAAAAAGATTTTTTAGGTTACAGTAAGAATAATGGTTTTATGTAGAGTTCAAATAAAATTTAAAATAGTTAAACACAATTTAGGATCTGGAATTTATTAAAAACAGATATTTAAATTTTGATTAAATAACACTATCCGATGCTTGTGTATGTCAATATCACATGAAATATTAAAACAGATACCTCAGGTGTGTATGTAAAGGAGCTATCTGGTACAGCTACAAAAAAAAAAAAAAAATCTGATTACCATTTTATTATATGTATAGATGAAGATTCTGTTGGTTTTATTTACTTGTATTTATATATTTTTAAGTGGTAAACTTGATAAGCAACCAGCAGTCATAAAACATACATAAAAATAGATCACAAAAGTGCACCCTCTAGCCTACGTATCAAACAAATATTGTATTTAAAAGTCTGTTAAAGGTAACCAATATGCTATTAACAATTTCTTAAATAGGTTCTTTATCGACATATCGGTTATCCTTTAAATAACAATAAGAGTAAAAACATAATTTAAAAGTTTAACTTTTGTTTTTAACAAAATAACCATTGTTAAAAATGTAACGACAAAGTGTATTAATATGTTTATGTATTATTTTATGATCGACAATGAACAATTTATACAAAGCGGTCCTAGAGAGTTCCAAAATACATCCTATATTTACAAACATTTATTGATATTTTACTGCCTTACTTATACACACATTTTACATTTCTCAGTAGTGACTTTCGTACAAATTGTTTGTATAAACGTAATCATTTAAATAATATAATGAAGAAATAAATTAATCTGAAGTGAGACTACCTTTAGAATTTAACATGAGAGAAAGCGTCTCAAAATTATATACTACAGTCTAGGGACACATTTACCTACTATATTAAGGGTTATCTCGACATCATGCTAATATTATATCTGTGCAGATTTATTGATTCAAAAGTTTAAAGTAGGTAAATAGATGCCTTGGGAGTGCAATCAGGGTTGCAATATGGTGGCGTTAATTGTATTAAATAAAAGAAGACAATTTCACAAATTTCAGTTATTTTTAAAGAATGTGAATTCACAGAATATATCTTGAGAAGCATTGTATTAAAGTACCGCTATATTTTTGACCAGCAATCAAAAGGCAGACAAATTAAAATTAATACCTTGGAGTTTCATTGGAAGGTTTTTCATTAGGTAATAATAAAATATACAATTTCATTAAAAGATTAAAAGTATTATTTGAAAATTATAAAATTGTATTTTCTAAGAAAAAACATGTAACATTAAGTTGTAAAGCATTTTGTTATTCGCACTTAAATTCTCAGCTTCAGTATGGATTTAATATTAGGGAAGTGCAACTAAAACATAATTTAATTTACATTTTATTTGGTAATTTTTATAAATTTAATAGGAAAATATGTATTGTTTGTATTTAAGAATGTTTTGTATTTAAGAATATTTTTTTTCGCTAATTTAAGATATCGTTTTATTCTTTTTTCTTATTTAGTTTTTTATTTGATATTGGGTTTTAATGTACAGTTTACATGAATAAGTTATGAATTATATGTTTTTAAATTTTAATATTATCAACTGTTTATAATAATACTAATATATATTAATAAACAATTACGAGAACTCATGGTACATGTAACAGGCTTCATTAATTTTAAATAACGTATCATTATAAATATTACTTGACTTTTACTATCAAATTAAATAGTTAAAAACATATGTAAAGTATTTTTAATCAAGAAATAAACATGTTTTTCTTATTATATATTGGTTATCTAATTTTAAAAAAATACAATAAAAATGTCGGTAACTACTTACTTTTTTTAACATAATTTCAAGATAATTTTTGTAGATATTACTTTTGTGGTTAACTCCAATTTCACATTATAGGTCTTCTTTGCGTTACAATAAATTTATTGATACTTTAATTAAACCTAAAAAATTCACTAACGGACAGTTTAGACATTTTTTATTACTTTTTAAAGAAAGAATCACAACAAAATAATCACAATAATAATACAGTTTTAAAAGCAAAGGCAAAATATATGATTATCTACAAACAATAATGAAGAAATTAAAAAACACCATATATTAATAGATAAATTACTGAACAAACAGTTTATTTCTATTTCAGAATATGTTTGATTTTGATTTGTATAAAACACACATCACGTTACGCCCACTCACTACTTTTTATTGTGGTAATTCACTACTGGCTCAAAAAGTCAGCTGGTTCAATAATAAGATGACTTTTGTATGGTACTAGGTCTTAATACGTATTTTCGCATACTTATTATAGTATATTGTAAGTTGTATTATTATAATATATGAATATTATAATAATTATAATAACGTATTATTATATACTATGTATCGCCTATTCCCTCTTCAAGCTCTGACTTGTGTCTACGCAAAATGTTTGTGTGACGCGAGATATCAGAAACATAGTCAAGCGAAAGTGCCCAACGGGCCAATAGAAGTTATCATTTCGAAAAGTAATGTATGTAAACAACGCATTGCGGTACTTTAAAGTTACAGCAACTCTAAAGGTTAATCAGCTACCCAACTGAGTGCAGCTCTGTTGCACATAGGTTAAATCGCTTTTAAAATGTGTAGGAAAATAATTAATAATATAATTTAATAAATAAGTGTTCGTGTGATTCTAGTGCGTCATGATAAAACGTACCGTTCATAACGTGTATCTAATGTGCTTTTTGGTACATAAGCATCTACTTTAACTTAAACATTTTCTGCTTTTTGGTACATTGCAGTTTAATAGCATTACGTCAAGAGTATTGCCTAAGCGCCAAGTCAGCACCATCGATGGATACTGTATTTACATCTTTGGTCGGCACATGCTCTGATGACGTCATCACTAACCTGATAAAGCTTAATGAATGGGTTAGTGAACATTTGCTATATACTCTTACACGTGAATACAATCCACTGTTTCGATGTATTAGGTTACAAAAGACACATTTCTAGGTAGAGATGATTTAATCCCCATTAACTTTGTTAAATTAAGTTATAATTGAGTCCAAGTTGTAATATAATTTATTTTATTTTTTTTAGATACCGGTACTTCAATAATAATGTCTGCAGGAAAAATATTAAAATGACCAGAGAAGGAAATAAAATGGACTACATTGAATACGAGTTGTACATCCTTCGTGATTTTGTAATACTTATACATTTTTTAAGGCTAAATGAACTGGTTTAAAAATTATTTTAATAAAAAAAAAAAATCAAAAACATCCAATACTCTGAGAACAGTATTTAATTATAATAGTTACTCGTGTATATTTCTAATTGAAAATGTCTTTTAAAGTTTTAACAAAATTAGAATTTGTTTAACTTGAATGAAATATAATTAAAGCTACTGGAAGCTCTAAAACGTATATACTGTTAAATATTTTGACGCATTAAAGATTTTCACAACATTAGTACATGCGAACATTAGTACAACATTTCACCACACATTCTGGTACATTTCAAATGTTTGATGATACTTGCATTATGTCTTAAAATATTTGACACTGAATAAATTTATTTGTGTGTTGTTTTGAATATTGCATATTCCGTTAACTTTATATTAGTACATAAAGCTCTGTACTTTAGAGTACAAATAGACATAAGTAATTTGTCAAACTTAACCACGTTGATTTCTAGGTAGACTCATATTTAATTAGGGCCTTTGTGAATACTTGTATTCTACTTCATACGCGAAAGGCAATTTTTGCAAAAGCGTATTCATTAATTCAATCTTTTGTACCAATTATACTGTATTTTCTTTGAATATTATTATGATTAGGATGTATGAAAATACAATAATATAACATATTTTGTAAATATACTAAGCTCTCTTCTTTTTTGTAGCTTGTTTTATTTATTAAACACGTATTGTTTATTGTGTTTATAGGTTATTCAATTATTTACACCAGAAATTATTTTAAACGAAATCAGTGCTCTAACTTACATAAATCCGATTAAATTAATGCTGAAAAAAGTACTACTGTAATTATATTTGCTTATATTTTATTAGTTCACAATAATTCACGAATGTAAAATAATTTATTGCACCTCTGTAAAGCAAAAACAATTATTTTTTAGGCTTAATATTTTAATAATTTAAAAAACTGTAAGTTGAATTATGTTAGTAATACATAATTTTAAAAACGTAAAATCAAATTTAAAAGTTTAAATGTTTTGTTTGTTTAATTAGTTAGTTGGGAAAATCCATAGATAAGACATTTAGTATAATATTATTGTACAAACAACAACTCCATAAAATGCAATTATCATATTTAAATAACATTTTGATTATTTAAGTTCACATTCCTTGATAAAGCTTAGTTTAAAAAACCTTTTACACATTAAATTCCTTCTACTCCAAAGCATGTAAATAATCATCGTGTTAACATTAAAATCCCCAGAGTGCCCCCAGAGAAGTGTAGAGTTTGGCTTGGTGCTTGTTACAGAATGTGTGTATCGAGGATTACGCAGGTTTGTAATAGAAAGTGCAAATCATTTGTATTTGGGAAACGTGAAAATAATGTAATCCCTCGAAATTCCGGCTTTAAATTTGTTTCCATACTTGTTTAAAGCCGTTGATATTTCAATGTTTAGGTTTCACTATATGCTCAGTTTGTAATACTAGAACTGATCTTGTTGTATGGCCATGAATACTTTGAGGTAAAACAATATTTAACTCCATCTTAAGTGATTATAATTTAGAGTCTAATAACCTACAATCCGAGAGCCTGCGAATAATGTACGTGATATTATAAACATAAAAAATATAACAATGAATTATGATAATAACAAAAAGTAAAGTATGGCTGCCCTAAATTGTATTTATTCTTTAACATTTGAATTTTTTTGTTGTTTAACTTAAACCATTAAAAGGGGTAGTTATAAATACAATGGGGTAGAAAATTATAAGAACTTTAATTTATATTGTAATAAATCACATAAGAATGCATAAAAATGGCCTTTCTTTACAATGTTGATAGATTTTAGATTAGTTCTAAAAAAAACTTACATTACAAGTTTTTAAGAAGGTTTACTTATATTATAAAGTGTTTGTCAACTTCCATTGTGTAAGTGCATATAGAAACAAAGAGGTTATTTGTAAATCCATAATGTACTAAAAACTATCAAATCCTAATAACTTTTGTAAAACAATTAATTATTCTAATAATTTCTTAACAGGAATTTACGAAACAATTATCAACATTCAAATTTGTAAGCTTTCAATGCAATTATGTATGAGTCTTGTAAAAGCTTAATTGTATTCTTGAGTTCCTGCATTATTTTACAGAACTTGTTTTCTTTGTACTGTCAAATTTCTTGTAGAAAACATGAGTAACGTGTATTATTTCTATCAGTTTATATAACTACTAAAGTTACTACCACTTTCTGTTTTATTATTTGGGAAATATAAATACGACAACCAGGTTAACAGGCGTAAAGCAAGACATTTAATTTGACATTTCAATTAAATAGTTAAAGCAATTATTACATTTCGTTTCAATTAACTGAAATTCACGGACTATTTTATCATAATTTATAAGTCTCCAACTTATAACCTGAAAACTGTAAATCTTTAACACGTGTATTTTTAACACGTGTAAATCTCAAGTTGTATTTTTTGTGTGCCAGCAGTACGTTTATGCTATCTTCGTGAATATCAATGTTATTTGAAAAAACTGCAGTAATTTGTTTATTTCTTATTAAACACTGAACCCTTTTATTATAATGCCAAAATTTCCTTTGCAAATTTAACAGATTTGTTTCGAATAAGACACACATAGAAATCATTATCTCACAGACAAAGAAAATATAGACCAACTAATTGCCTCTTACCTATACTTTTACCGACTTAACTAATTAACAGGGGAGTAGGGTGATGCAGAGACCAGACACTATCAATGTTTATATTCAAAATTTACTAACTTGTGTTTAAAGCCATAGCTTGACCTCGGCAAAATACAAAAAGATTGAACAGTGTTTTACTAAGTACTCAGTGATTAAAAATGTGTGAAAGATGATTGTTTTATCTCATTGGAATAGCCCATAACATTACACTTTAACAATTTGTATAGGTATTGTGTGTATTGTAAAATAATTATTGGAAATTTTACAACAGTTTATTAAATTTAGGTACTACATTTTAAAAAAATAATAAAAAATAAACTAAGGTAACCATACAAAAATCTAACACTGCTTCTCTTTGAAAGTAAGAATTAAAAATGTCTACATATTCAAAAATTTATGATCAGACTATTATTAAACATTGATAATATTTTTTAGAACAGTTGTTTTTATTATAAATGCTATTGTACAGTATACACCCACCTTTTATGCAGTAAACTTTATCCTATTATTAACAAACATTGTGAATTATAACTCAATCCACACAAACAATAAACAACCCCAACAAATAAATTCTTCACTTTACAAACCTAGTTTTTCATTATTTCCCCTTAGTGAAGGTATACTGCGCCATACTTTTACGATGAATTTTGATTTTTATAAATTGTGGAATAATTTTGAGGCCAGTAAAAAGTTATAGGTGTAACTTAAAGTACATTAGTAATATTGTTTTCCTTGAGGTATGAATTTGAATGCTGTAAAACTATTTAAAACTGTATTTATAAAATACAGAACTAAATTGTATTCTTTATGAACCAAAATGTTATTATTAATGTTTAAAACTGATGGTACAATGATATAACAGCTAACTCACTCTAAATACAGACTAGCTGCTGCATAATACTACATTTTACTCATATTGTTTTGCACTACGAATAATTCATAATCACTCCATATGCAATGTTGCCAAGTTTTAACTGCCAAATAGTTAATAGTGGAAATCATGTTAATTGTCTCCATCAAGTATCTGAAGCACTTGTCGCTATAATAACTATTGGTGATTTAATTTATACCACCAATTGTTTACGTTTAAAGTAGTTTTTTTTATAACCTGTATTTTACAGCTTCGGCTTTTACAAACAATGGATGCATGGTAACCATTTTGATGATTTTCCAGTATCGTATCAGATAATACATACTTTTGCTATATTTTATAGATCAATCTACTATCAAATTTTTCCTAACTATGCTTCGATTTTATATCAATCCGGTATGGAAAAATGTTTGTAACAAAAACAGACAGACAAACATATTTACCTATAGTTGATTACTTAGAGTTATGCACAAAAAATCTAATACATATTTATATTGAACGGTTGATTCACTACAACAATTTTATAGTTTATTTGTATTATCAATTAAACAGTAACCTTAAAAACATATGTAGCCTACACAATTAATAGAAGATACAAATAATTTTATACAGATTTCGTCTAACTTGGTAAGGAATGCAATATTGTCATTTTTACATTTTTAAAGACACTCATATTATTGAATCAAATTAAAAATAACTTCTTTAAACTTCCATTCGTTCATTTTGGTATAAAATCTAAAGCTAAGGCTGAGGAAAAGGATTTACCTGAACTGGGACTAGATTTATAAACAAATTTGAGAAGAATTCTTACATATTCTCCGGTCTGGAGACATATTCACGTATTTTAAAACGTTAGTATATCTTTGCAGGATTTATTAATTGTAAAGTTTAAAGGAGTTATAGTGACGTCTTGGGAATGTCGCATATGGTGTCGTAAATTTTATTAAGTAAATATAGTGAAGAAATGTACACAGATTTCGTTGTATGCATTGTTTAAATATCATAAGGAGCTGATTATAAGAGCTTAGTTGTGTTATTATCCAACTATAAAATAAATACAAAATATAAATTAAAACTGACAAAATCAAGTACCTCTTTATTTTATCGTACAGGCAATTCTGAGGGGCAGAACCCATTAAGCGCAAACGTAGTATTAGAAAATGTTATTTTCCACAAAAAAATATTATTTGTCATTAATTTACATTACGCACATTGTATTTGCCATTAATTCACAGCTTCAGTATAGAAATAATTGTTCTACAAAACACAAACTTTTGTATTTACAATCTACCCTTTAAACACATAAAACAAAATTTTATTGCAAAGTGGCGAATGCGACTTTTTTATCTAATTTTACATGTGCAATAAAAAAGCCCTATTTATCCTTTTTTTTTTGGTCAAAAGAAATAAATTTATTTAAAATTTAATTGTGATATAAATGAGAAAATGATGTGAGATTGTTGCTATTATTATTAGTTTTATTATTTTTGTGTAATGATAATATGATAGGATGACAGGATGAAACAGATTATAAGTGTTGTAAACTCTGTATAAACTATGTATTTAACAAAATGTTTTATCAGACGTAAAGAAGTAAGTTTAAAACGTAAACATCTAATACTCTGAACAACACACGTGTAATGTGTTTGTCTTTCCAAACTAAAACTGCTCTAAACTGAAACGTCAAGTTTCAACTTCGTTATGATAATAATAAATCCGAGATTTGATGAATCGTGATTCATAAACTTTAAATATCAAACAAAATTACGTAAATTGAAAAGTAAAAATAAATATTTATTTCAAAAACAAAGTTTTAAATTCATTAAAACTTGAAAGAATTCTAATTAATAGCGAAGTGTGTTTACTCCTGGCAGTGAACTTTGGAGAATTTTTATTTTAGTACATCCAATATTTTTAACACCTCAACAGTTATTCAACCCATAATTAATTATTTATTTTTGTCACTAGCAAAAATATTCGTCTTGTTTATTTGTTTTCCTACCTTAGCCAAAATGTAAATTATATTTGAATAATTAAATTTACAATTTACATTTCCGTACTGATAAGTGTTTTCGATTAATTCCTTGTACTTCGGGGAATTAAACTGTCAATTACGGTATCATATGTTATTTTTTCACAGTTTGTTTTTAATTCTGATCAACATTTTTAGTAGCACCAACTGTTGTAACATCTGGTTTGGTGACACATTATACTTTTAAAGAATACTCAAGGTGAGAAAAATGGTTTCATTTATGGTTATTCGTGGCTATATTATAATATAAAAGGTAAATAGAAACGGAAATTTTATGAATAAGTTATTCTAATTTTAGGTTAGAATATTAAGTGTTTAAAATTAAAACAAAATAAGTTTGATTAAAATTATTTTTTGTTTATGGAGTTAGTATTACAGAAGGTAAGAGTAAAAATATTAGAACGAAAATTTTCTACCAAATATTATATCCCTTTCTGCTATCTTCAAAACTAATTCATTTACTTAATTGTTATGGACATGTATACAACTTTATTTTCCTGATATTAAAGTATATTTTTTGGTTTATAACTGAATATTATATTTCGTGTATGTCTTTGAAAATAACAGAGTTCTAATAATTTAAAATATGCCTAAGAGTAAAAAAAATAAATTTAGGTTCAACCAATTATTTCAGTTATTCAAATTAATAAAAGAAGGTCGAAATAAATCGTCATTGTACAGTATGACCCTAAAATTTATCTCGATTCAGATACCTGCAAGTTTGGGATGATAAAATTGGAGAAAAATTATAATTATAAATTGTTAAAACCCTACGACGCTGTGTCAATTTGTTACAAAAGAAGTGTTTGAGTGTATCAGTTTTTTATGTAAGAGTTATATTTAAGTGACACTGGTTTACGTTTCAATCATTGTTCCAGGTATTTTCATGCATTAAGGGGGCAGTACACCCAAAAACATATTTGTTATTTATACATGAAAATTTTTGTTACACAATTTAATAATGTAGGCTACATTGATTAGTATTTAAAAAAATGTACTGTAACACCTCCACCACTCCACACACCAGGGGTAGGGGAGGGGGTATTTTTCGATAAATCAATAAATTTTTTACATTTTATCTAGGTTTCTATTGCATGTAATAAAATATTGTTTTGTCTTTGGAAACTTATATTGTAATCTACAAACTGTAGAAAGGATACTCATTTATTACAAAAACGACTTGATGAAAATAATGTTTATACATTTTTGTTTTTCCTTAAAACTTTCTAGATTAAAAAAAATATATTTGTATTATTTGAAATAATACATAAAATTCCATGCTACAGTTTGTGCATAATGTAATTGAGTATAAGTATGAACAATTTTAGATATCTATCTTTAAAAATTTTAGAGTTAAAGTTACAAAACGAAAAAATTCAAAGTTTGAAAAACGTAAAAAAACTAAAAATTTACTTTTTTATTAAAAATGTTTATTACAATATTATCACACCTTCTTTGTTTTTCTTATTTTCCTCAAATTTAATTTGTTTGGATTTTTTTAAATTCTAAACTTGATCTTTTTATGGACTGAGCGACCCTTCTCTTCATGATTCTCTTGATTCATGAAAATAAAACCAAACTAATTATGTTTGTAAGTACTGCAATCTATTAGCAACTAGGCAAACTACTTGAAAGATGTACTAAACTCGGAACAATATTAGTATATAATGCTATTGCTTTCAAAAGAAGTTTCTTATTGTTACTGCTTCCACCCTCCTATATTCTACATGATACTAACTAAATACAAATTCTAAAAATCCATTGTTGATGCTTGAATCATACAATTATGATATAAGTCCATTTACAAATAATAAAAGAATACAAAAATACAATTAAAAAAATGTGTTGATATATTAGATTTTTTGGGTATATTGCCCCCATAAATATTCTTTTTGTCAAAAAACATGTATTTTGACTCTATAGTGTATTTAAAATCCGTGGCAGCCAGATATTTTGTGTTTGCAGTAGAGGTGGAAATTAAATTTATTGAGAAATATTCACTTTTATATAACCATTGGGTCTCTATACTGTAGGATGAACACATTATTAGACATTATATTTTCAGTTTATATGAAGTGGGATAAATATAATTCGAATAAATGTTGTTTCGTTTGGATATAGAAAGAGGTTACATCATGAGGTAGAGCAAAATTTTATTAATCTCGTATACTAGAAAAATAGTTTATTAACGTAAATTTAACAAAATGTATGGACGATCAATTTTAAAAGAGGTTTTAGTTTTTGACAGAAACATATGATATATCGAATTGGATTTCTACACGTGGATGTTATATTAAATATTTTCAATTTGAAAGGAAAGCTCCAATTAAATTTTAGCACTTACTATTGTTATATTGCGATGTTAATTAGAATTGCTTTAACAAAACACAGATAAATCAAAAGAATACTATTTTAATCTTTCAACATAAAGGACGAATATAGAACAGAAAATATTATATTTAACAAAATAGATTTTTTGTTCTATAACGCATATTTATGATTTTTAAATATCTTAATAATTTGTATATATTTTAAACATGAATAAAATATTTAACAAAACAAGGGTATTTTTAAGCTTAAAGAGGACAAGGAAACACACAGACATATAAATATATATTTTTTACAGAAGGTTACGGTAGTTAAAATGTTTTTACGATATTTTAAAAAAATGCATACTGATTAAAAATGTTCGGTCTAAATATGAAAAAAAAAAGTTTTTATAGAAACTTTTATTCGCAGATGTGTGAACCATTCCATTATGTATTCAAGTATAAATATTAGATTATTGCATCTTAAAAATCCATTTTAGGATTAAACTGCCCAGATAACAGAGAAATAAGATTAAATTAATTACGCTAGAAGCGCGCTTTATGCCTTTATGGGTAAGTCTAGTCTATTGTGTTCGTTATTGTTTTAAAGATATATCAACAAACCACGAACTATATTTATTTACAAATCAAAGTTTGTATACTTTTTTCATCCAATAGTGGATCGTTGAGTATGGAATTCTGTTCGATGTGTATTATATTTGTTTTATTATATGTGTACATTATGTTTCAGAACTCTTTGTAACTTTTTAAAAATTGTCATTGAATCGAGACCTAACCATACACTTTATTTAAAATGACTTGTTTTCATCAGGCTATCAGTTTTTTTTAATTATCTTTTTTAGAGTAGGCTAAGACCAGATTTGATTTTAAAGAACGTTAAATTTTATTAGTTCACGGTCATTCACCTTATTTTGCTGATAAATAAATAATAATTGCTGATTGGCTGATAATTAAAACAGCGATACATACAATTTATTTAGTCTTTTAAATCTGATCATGGTGATGTACTTACTGTAATGTTGTAAGTCAAAGAACAGCCACTATGTTAATTTTGTGTCGGAAAGAACAAGAATTTAGGCTATAGTTCTTGGAGTATTATTTAAATATATTAACAGATAAACCATGTTAGAATGTGGAAAACATGCTCGGCCACTATTATATTAACCCAAAAATTAAGTAGAGTCAACACTATTATACGTTTGATATAGATTTAATAATAATGACAAAACACTACGATTTCCTTGTTTGATATAATATATATTATATATACTAGCTGAAACCCGTGCTTCGCTACAGGGACTTTGTTTTGCATCACTATGTTACATAATTTGTAATATTTTCCTCCCATCTTTTATTACACGAAAGTGAATTATTACATAATATTTTCAATTAGTCTGGTATTTATTGTTCACTGGCGGCCATCAATCGGTTTTGTCATGGTATTTGGACTGAATAAATTAAATCAATTTAAAATTAAAGAGTGAAGACCGTCTTCTTTTTCATCCGCTAAATCTAGAGACTGGTAAATCAAAGTATTTACTGGATGTTACAAATCACCCAAATAATTCTTAATGCGAATCCATAGATCGGGTTAGTTCTATTTTGATCAGCTTACGTCTTTAAATATTTTCTTAAAATTAATTAATGAGTTCCAAATTTCAGCTCTATTATAGCTTTAAGGAAAGAATACCAATTAATATTTATTGTTTTTAGTGGTTGCTATCACATTTTCACCCCTTAGCACCACGTAACAAAACGTAAAATTGGTTTATTTTTATATGTATTTTGTAAGAAATACTTTTGTACAAAACTTCAGCTCTCTAGCTTTAAGGAAAGTTTAATATTTATTGTTTTATTGGTTGTTACTACATTTCTACCCATTAGCAGAACGTGACAAAATGTAAAACTGGGTTATTTTTTATATGTATCTAGTGAGAAATAAATGTACAAAATATAAGCTCACTAGCTTTAAGGAAAGTATAAACATGTTTATGTATTGTTTTTAGGGGTTGTTCTCACATTTTTACCCTTAGCAGCAACTAACGAAAAGTAAAACTGGTTTATTGTTTGTATGTATATTGTAAGAAATAAATCTACAAAACTTCAGCTTTCTAGCTTTAAGGAAAGTATAACAAACAATATGTATTGTTTTAGGGGTTGTTTCTACATTTTCACCCCTTAGCAGATCGTGACAAAATATATAACTGGATTATACTTATATGTATCTTGTAAGATATAAATAAACAAAATTTCAGCTCTCTAGCTTTAAGGAAAGTATACAAATTAATATTTATTGTTTTAGGGGATGTTACTAACAACCCTTATCACCTAGGGGTATAAAAATAGCCTGCGACCTATTCTCAGACCTTTCAAATATAAAAATTGGTGAATCCGTCTTTGGGGAGTTCGATAACAAACACTGTGACACGATATTTTTTTATATATAGATATGTATTATATAATATTTTATAATCGTCTTTCCCCAAAGAGCAAAATGAATTTACAAAGCTGATACAAAGGGTTTTGAAACGCACCCATATATATGCAATATTGCAAATGTATGCACATAATTATGTTAACATTATACTTCCTCACTTGGACATGAATAGACAAGACACATTTTGTACGTCTTAATGTTTACTTTCGTTTCAATTTTTGTATAAACGTTAATAATCTAATGCTAATACTCACCGGAACAAATTCACCTGAACTGCGATAAGCTTAGAACTTAACTTTAGGGGTCTCACAATATACTACAGTCTGGGGACACATTCACCTGCTTTATAAGGCATTATCTTGACAAAATGTTATTGTATACCCGTAGGAATTAGTGATTGTAGAGTATAAAGTTGGTGAAAGGATTCCTTGGGATTACTAAGAGGTAAATAAACCTATACTGATCATAAATTCAGAAATAAAGTTGAGACAACGTGACGTCTCTCTATATAATACAGTCGGTCGACATATTCACCAGCTTTATAAGCTACCTTGACAAACAATTATTGCATGACTTCAGGATTTATTTATTTAAAAGCTTAAAGTAGGGGAGTGTATGCTGTGGAAAGATGGCGTTAAATTGATTAAAGAAATAATAACATTTATACATAAATTTTTTTAAATTATTTGAATTTACTGTTTCACCTTTGAGTAGTACAATAGTACATGAGCAGTGATTTTGTATTGATTATTTGCATTTGTTTTATGCACGTTTAATGTTGGTTGTTTTGAACAAAATCAGGAGCTACACTTATGCTGCATTGATTACAATAAAATTTGCTTTTCATATCTAAAATAATCTTCATTTTATAGATTTATTATAAAATTTAAATATGTGTGAAGGAAATGGATTTCAAAGAAACTGAATATCAACAACTACTCTTGTAGCTCACTTGGGTCTTCAACAATGTAGTAAGAAACTGTAATATATTTGATACAATGATATTTATATCTCGAAAATATTCTTCAACGATGTATTTTGTTTAAATAATATATATTTAAAACTATTTGCTACAATCTATAAAACCTTTACTTAGCTCATTTTGTGTTGTCTTCTAAATTACCCAAATATGTTATAATCTACTCAAATTATTTTAATATATAACTAGGGGAGACCCATGCGTGCTCCGCACGCCAACCTCCGGTGCGACCTTCTAAAAACATATGTTATGTTTTATTTATAATAAAAGTGTAGGAATAATAATAACCTCAAAACTAAGATGGTAAATAATGTTAAATGTTCAAATCAAATTATTTCTTATATTTTATAACAGCAGTAATAATAAAGGTTAAAAGAACCAGTAAGGCTCAGGTCTGCACTTAATCAAAAACCTAACAAAAAAGTTATAAATAATAACCTCAAAACTAAGATGGTAAATAATGTTAAATGTTCAAAACAAATTAGTTCGTAAATTTTATAATTAGAATAAATAATTCATTTCCTCCCTTATAAAAATCAATATTTACTTCCAAAAAGCAGCTGTATTAGTTAGTTTCTTATTATAAACAGCTGTTTTGTTTAAAAATGTTTTTATAACCTTCTGAATACTTTAATCATCGTTATTTACATCCACGAAATCAGCTGGATTAGTTTGTTTCTTATTATAAACAGCTGTTTTGTATAGAAATGTTTTTTTCCATGTTAATCTTATGGGGAAAACCCGACCTTTGAGATTAGCTCACGCCATTAAGGATAAGAATTTTTGACATCTAAAACCTTATTGCAAAACTACGAAATGAGACGAATTTTTTGAAACCTCAAACATTAAAATTGGTCCAGAAATAAGGGAGGAGTTGTGTTTACAAAAAACGGCTTCACGTATTATATATATAAAGATTACGCAAAATCTGAATATACTAAAATGCAAGTTTAATACTAAACAAGTATTCTTTAATATTCACAAATGTGCCCTTACATTAAATATGTATGCTAATAACATCGGCTCTCACACAGACGCACACACCTCGGCTTCTCCATCCTAAAATAATTCATGTTTCGAACGTTTACTTGATTTTTAAACATTTTGTTTGAAGGTTAGCTAATAGGCCTAATTTGAAACACAGAATTTTCATATTGTACCTCACTATTACAATTGTTAGGTAAGTTTATTTAAATAAAACTCCATACCAAAATCACCCTTATCCCAACAACACAAGATAAGTTTGGGCCTGTTAAATCTATGTAGAGTCAACATTCATTTAAATAATACAGATAAAACTCACAATTATTTTCGATGAAGATAATTTAAATTTAAAACTATTTATATCTACTGATTTGTATTCTGATCACTTAGTCCGGTCAAATTAGAAAAAAAAAAAACTGCTAAATTGGGGAGGAAAATCCTGAAGTTTTGAAACTTGGCGCAGTTGCTCACTCTAGTGTCCTGTATAACATATTAAAATTTCCCGAAGGTGGGGGTTAAGCAGGAAGTTGGGGAGACTTCAAAGGTATTGCTTACACGTTTTCCGAAATAACTTGGGAAATGTTGAGTTTAGCGAAAAACTAATCCGATAAAAATTAAACTACAGACAATTTTATTGAAAGAAGGTCCTATTCATGTTTTTCGTAGTTGCTATAGATTTAAAGAGTCCGTGTAAAATAGAAAAAAAATCAAAAATCTGGGCTTCTGGCTTAATTTTTGTACAATTGTATTGTCAACTTAGCTAAAACGGAGGGAAAATCCAGAAAATTTGAAACTTGGCATAGTTACTCATTCGAGTGCCTGTATAACGTACTAAAATTTCCCGAAAGGGGTGAGGAGAAGGGGGAATCATTTTTAAATATTTTGAGAAGTATTGAATTTAGCGAAAAACTAATTCTAAATAAATTTAAACTAGAGTAAATTTTCTTCAAAAAATGTCATATTGATTTTTTTAATGGTTTATAGTTTTGGAGATAATGTCAGGAAAACAAATAAAAAACTATAAATTTTCGGTTTTATTAGTAAAGCCATTCACACATGAAATGCATATATAGGAAACTTTTATAATAAAATTGTTTAAAATTTTACACATGAAGGTATTTGTGTTTTACAGTTCACATCAAATTCCTCTTTATCAAGTAATGGACCATTTGTGCAGGATCCTTGTCAGTTGGTGCAAACAGATCTATATTTTATTCCAGCTTTTAGACTGCCAGACATCCCCTTACAAGAACCTGTGCATCTACAGAAAATGGAGCTTAAAACATATTCGATGGCTGGAGAAGATGGGCCATAGAATGTGGTTGCTATGTCCTTCACTGTTGTTTTTGTTTCACTATTGTTGTTTTGCCTTTCCTAAACATTGCAGAGGTATTGCACATCCACTGAAACTATGAAGGAAGAGAATTCTATCGTTAAATTCAAGAAATGTGTACTTACAGTACTCCATCTCGTGGTCTAATTACTCACCTTGTAACGGCTAACGCGGTTTCAAAATCACTATATTTTCATCATTAGGCCGTACAAAAACAGTCAAATCGCTCAATCGAGGTCGTCACACAAGTATAAAAAAATAAAAACACAACACACAAACGTTAATAACACGTACATTTTATTTTCTCCAAATTTCTTATAATTATATATAAGCATGTGGTCCAGTGGCTATAGTACATTTATGAAGTTAAATTCAAGTTTTTAAGTTTCTGATACGAAAACATCGTTTCTTCCTTTTCCTTACAGGCATGATGAAGAGTATGTTTTTAGTTACTGTTGAAAGTGCTATTAGCAATACTAGCAAGTCGACATCCTCTCCAACCCCAGCACTGTTTGATGTAGAGGAGATTTGTCAATACCACAACACAAGATACGAGTGTCAGCGTCACCAGCAGCAACTTGTGTTTTAATTCCTGCAGGAATCTTTTGTTGTGAAAGCAAGCTAATCAGCCTTGTTTTGTTGTTTCAATTTGAAAAAAAATCATTCTTGTTGACGGTAACTTTCATATGCTGTTCAAATATCAGCAGATTTCTTTCCTCTCCGTTTCTGCTCACGTAAATCTTAGCTTAAATTTTGGCTTAGCCTACTGTTCATCATTGTAGCCAAAAACTACTGTTATTTCATGGCCGTAGTGCTTCTTGATATGGGTGACATATTGCTGTCAAATAGAAGCAAAGTATACCTAAGTGTATGTTTTGAAGAAATAGACCTTCATGTGTAAAATTTTAAACAGAATGAAAAGTTTCTTATATGTATTTTATATTTGAATATGTTTACAAATAAAGCAGAAAATTTATTTTTTTTATAAGTTTTTTCCCGTCATTATTTCCAAAACTATAAACCATAAGAAACAATCGATAAGATTTTTTCTTTAAGAGAATATACTCTAGTTTTAATTTATTTAGGATTAGTTTTTCGATAAATTCAATATTTCCCAAAAAAAATCCCTTAAATTACTTTCCGTCCCACTCAGCCACGTCGGGGAATTTTAATTAATATGTTATCAATGGCGCTGGAATAAGTAATTATGGCAAGTTTCAAAACTTTTGGATGTCTCCTCCTGTTTTAGCTAAATTAACTATACAGTTGTACAAAGTAAGCCAAAAACACAGATTTTTTTATTTTGTTCAATTCTCCACGGACTACGATAAAAATTAAAAGGACTTTTTTTGAAGAAAATTTTCTTTAGTTTAGTTTTGTGTATAGTTAGCTTTTTGCTAAACTCATTATTCCCTGAGTTATTTAAGGAAACGTGTAAAAAATACGTTTGATGGCTCCCCCCCCCTGCCGCTCACCCTTCCCTTCGGGGAATGTTTGTATGTTATACAGGACACTTGAATGAGCAACTATGAAAATTTTCTAAACTTCTGGATTTTTTTTTCTCCTTTTTTGGATAATTTCATTGGTTTAGATATCTTAGGATAGGGTTAATTGATATCTCTGAATTAATAGTGAAAAATCTGAATAATTTATACATTATAGCGTATTGCTATAAATATAATAAAACTTGGTTACATACATTCTTATGTCCCGTTCAAAGTCCTAATTTAGTCGGACTAAATTAATACTGTGGACGGGCATAAAAAGGTATGTAACCCAGTTTTAATTATTGAATAATTTTCTTGTTAAATTGTTTTTGATTGAAAAATGAAACTATTTAAGTAGCGTGAAACAGAAATATTAAACTTATATTTAAAAAAAAAACAGAAATGGTTTTTAAGAAACAATTCCATTTATACAAATCTGATAAAATCCCATTTCTAAATTTATGTGTTTAGGGAATATCCGTGCAAAATGTTCTAATATTTTGTCTAAAATGCCTGGGAAAATTATGTTTTCTCAGTAAACTGTGAAAATAAATAATTGTATGACTAAGATCCAAGATTTGTCCCGTAATGTATCGTGATATTTTGACAGAAATAAATATGATGAACATATTGTGTTGTGTGTTTGTATATTTCTTTTGTGTAGCCTTTCCTAGGTGAGTAACAGACCACGAGACAGTGCGCAGGTACACACTTTACATATAATTTTACTTGAAGTTTAAGAGTATTGAGACTCCGTTTTCGTCAACACCGATGGATTTTAGTTACACTTGTTTTCTAGTCTTACGGAAATATCGCCAATTATTTTACGGCACCATTTTGTGTTATTAATTTATTGACAATAATTTTCCAATTCCGTGTCCGATACAATACAATTACTCGTGTTTAAATTGTTACATGTGTAGCCATCCTATTAGCACATTGTAATTTGCTTAACTAATGAAAACTAATCGTATTATTCTTTGTTATTTTAATATAATATACAATCTGGAACAATTAATAAAAGGTTTTTGAGGGTTAAACATCATTTAAGTTTTTGTGTAAAGTTTATTATTGTCTCAGTTAGTTTAACGTGTATAAAAGCCAGATTTGAAAGGCTATAACAACAACGACAACATATTGAGTTCAAAACATTAACAGATGTAGCACTAGTGCAGCAAACCTAATTGATACTACTAGCTCATTACACAAATATAACTATAGCCTAATATTACACATTGAAAACTACAAACTTTTATATCTACAAATATTTCTAATTACTCAAAATAAGTTTATATACAGCATGTTACATTTATTTATCTATAATTAAAAATAATCATTTTTTATTATTTGTAGGCCCTATTTAGTTATGATTATTTTGCTTGAAAACCGATATAAGCAACTGTAGGCCTACTTATAAAAAAATTCATAAAAACTCAATATTTGTTATTTAACAAGGTAAGTGATACTGACCGATATACTCAGAACAAACAGTATGGGTTTTGAAATACTCGTAGAACATAAACAAAGTATTGCAATGAGGTAATAATAACGTACATTTTTTAAATAATAGATCAAAAAGGTGTTTAATATTATTTAAAATAGTTAATCAATTTGTTTATTATAATGAATATATTTGGTACTAAGGGCATATTTATGTATCCCAAGTGTTACATTTCTGCAAATTGCAAAGTATTTATAATGGAGACAAATTAAAGAAAACTAAATTAACTTTTAAACGTGGTTAAATTGCGTAACTTAAATAGGATCACCTCTGAGTCGAGTCGGCACATGTACTGATGATGTTATAGTTAAATGGAACTGATTGTGCGTAATTACTGGAAGTTTTCTATTAATTTGTACGCACTCCAACATAAAACTATACAATCCAACATTAATTATTTATGAGGTTGCAAATTGGAAATTGCACTTAATTAGGTAGGGATGTTTTCTTTTCATAAAATTAGTTCAATGAGGCTATAATAGAGACCAAATTTAAATGGCTTTATTCATATTTTATTATTTTTATTGTGTTGTGATACTTGATACTTGTATATATTCAAACAAACTTTTAAAAATATCTCTATGAGGATAAATCGAAACTAACAGAAATATAATACTTGGCATATAGTAAAGCCGAATAAATTCATCATTTTAATTTATATTTATTTTAAACTAAATTGAATATGTTTGTTGTAAAAGTAAACAAATCAATAATATCCATTACTCTAAAAAACATAAGTATGTAACTGTACGCATGTAAATGTAATTTGTTAATCTTTTAGAACGAAGATGGATTGTTTTTTATAAAAACCTGATATCATTTTCGGGGTTGGTATTCATTTAACAGAAAATGTTTACTAATTTTGTTAAGGAAATCTTTACTATCCAATAATACATTAAATATTAAATAATACATTAATATATTTTCTGTTAGAAATGATGCTTGGAGTTATTTTCATCGATTTACATCTAATATTTTTACAAATAGTAAGAACTATTTCATGAAAATTAATAACATATTTGTATCGGCAGCTAAAATTACTTATTATTAAATACATTTTAATTTTAATTTTCTAATCTAAACTTAATATATTTATAAGACTGGTGTTTTTATTACAATTTGCGTACGCTTTATTGACAGTATTAAAACATTTCATTTATATCTTCAATCTATTAATAACTAGCATAAAACATATTTCATTAAACATGTTTAAATACATTTTAATAGAACATATTTTCATATTCCGATAATTATGAAGTGGTTTTAGATACTGAATTGTAACTATGAAGCATGCATGACCCTTAAACATTTTACCTTCACGCTTTAACAATTCTGTTTATCAGGAAAACCTCTTTCAGCTTTATTATTTAAACTAGAAATGCCCTTTAGATTTGATTAGAAAGTTTTACTTTTAATGAACCATTATTTGACTAAACTGTTGAAAAAAAGGATTATTAAGTAATACTATTTCAGTTTTAAGTATTTGTAAATAATATTACATATTTAAAAAATTGTAAGATTAATTATTATTAGTTAGCTGAGAGTTAGCTGATAATAATAATTATTAGTTATTATTATTATTATTAGCTGAGAAAGTTTACAATGGCATAGAAATTATATTTTAAGGATATTTTATTGAATATACTAGTAAACCCCCCCGTGAAAAATCACAGGCTGATTAATTTATATACACATCAGAAATACACCATTTAAAAAACAAGCTATTTAAAAACAACATTAAGGCCAACTTACCTAGTCACCTAACTATGCTGACGGGGATCTTTAACTCGGTAAATGGTGTACAATAATAAGGATTATAAAACTGTAGGGCCATTTGTTAAACATTTTTATGTGCATACGTTATTATACAGGGTGAGTTTTAAATGCCCCCCCCCCCTAATTTTTTCCGCATTTCTTAAGATATCGACTCCCAACC
>JAGFPH010001897.1:133060-161976 GCA_018207615.1 Philaenus spumarius
AACACTTGACCCTTTTTTACAGTGACAACTCTAAAGCTATTATTTTCCCTTTTTTGGATTTGAATTTTAAAATAATCTCGTGTCCCTTTCTTGGTAAAACTACTCGCAATATAATCGTTGCAGAATAAGTTATATCACCTACTGGAATGTTTAGGCAATCAATTTTGTACAGCCTAAGCGATGCAACTCTGTGTCTAATATTTATTTCTATAAATACGTTGACGACAAATTTCTTAAAGACATTCCAGTAACAATAATTAAATTTATTTTTAAATTTGCTTAGCTCAGAATTTATTTTTTTGGTACTCTTAATATTTGATTTGTGAGTAGCGAGAACACTGGAACTGAACTTATAAGTTAACTTATTTGTGCTTCAGATATTACTACAGCTAAACACAATTAAGATTTTAATACTAAAGGAGAATATTGTGAATGGATAAACAAGTAAGTGATTACTCTCAAGTTAGTTATAGGAAAATCAGTAATTAATTTATTCAAAGAAAATTAAAACTTTCAAAATCAAAATCAAATGTCTTTGTTAAAACCAATTGTATCAATACACAAATTTTATATAATTTATATCCCAATCTAAAATTAATTATCCTATCAGGTTTGGCAGACAGAACGATTCTTAATTAATAATTTATTTTATTAATTAATTTTACCTTTTATTCAAATTTTTTTAATTCTTTTAGTTTTATTATTATTATTTTGAAGTTATATTTACCTAATTTAATGTAATTTATTTAATTTAAAATTTATTAATAATTTTACTAGAATCTTTACTCCTATTAAAAACCTTTATCTTTACTTTAAAATCTTTAAAAAGTGTGAATTCCCTTATCTTTTACACTTAATTTACTTCGAACATTTTATTATTTTTTATTATAAAACTTTGATGTATAGAGAAGGTTTATTCTCTAACAAAAAACAACATTAAATTTACTTTTTTATCCACTTTTTGGATGTATGAACTTCATCACTTTAGCTAACTTTTTTATTTATGAAAAATCGAAATTTTTTCTCTAATAACCAATATTGCTAGCAGAAATATCCTTATTTTTGGATTTGAAGTGAAATTGAACTTTCCTCTTAATTTAAAACCCTATTTACTTTGGTACTATTAACATTATGATTTGCATTCCTTACAGACATTGTCTACGTATTTAACGCAATGCAACACACCATGAAAAATGCAAACACATAAATTCCTGGATTCCTGTATTCCCTTAAAAAACAGTCATTTGAGTCCAAGTTAGTTTTCACCAACTTGTCGGAGTACAACGGTCATTCTGGTAGATAACCGCTATCTCGCTTGATCTTGTTCTACTTTGCACTACATGCGCCCAGAAACCGATGTCTAGCATTGAAAAAGTCTAATTTTATAACAATTTAAAAACTTCGATATTTCATGCCCCTGTAACATATACCTTTGAAGTTAGAGCAAAAGGGCTTAGGTCAGAAATTGTTAACGAATATGTTATTGTATGAATAAAATATATATTGTTTGTGATTTCAATGGTTACGCGATCAAACATCAATGGTAAAAAATTCAAAGTTATATAAAATAATAATTTTCGTGGTTTTTTTATATAATATATTTATATATATATATATATATATATATATACATATACACATACATATTTATAATCTTATAAAAATTATGCAAAACATCCCAAGCCGGAGACCAGGTAACTAGTCATATCCCGTCAGCTTGGAAGCGAGCCAACCACTGTTTGCTTTATTTCCGCCCTCCTACCCTCAAACAACAGATATGAAAAGTTACATGTTCTAGCCGAGATTCGAACCCAGTATCTTCTGAACAGGAAGATTCTACGTTCTCTACTCAGCTATCATGGCTTGTCAATAAGAACTGAGAACAAAACAGCACTTGAGTTACGTGCTACCATATTGCCTATCACGCCCCTTTTCTTAAATTATAATATATCCTTCAATGCAAGCCATGAGTTTGTCAAAACTTTTAGTGCTTCTCCTGTATCGTTAACAATTTCTGACTTAAGCCCTTTTGCCCAAACTTAAAAGCATAATCCTTCATTTAGTGCTACGGTCGTGCTTAATGTATCGCGTTACAATAAGTTACTGTTCGTGAACCACGTAACATTAAATCTTGATTCATGACTATAATAGATATGTATGTATATAATTTTTAATGACACCACAAAATGTGTTCTGAGGACAATGATCGGTGCTCACTTACTACTCCCGACCTTAGGTCTTTTTCTAAATTTTTTTATTTTATTTTATGGGTTGCAAGGTCCTAAAAGAATCCTGCCGGAGTCGACCAAATTGATCTTTTGCCCCCTTAATTTTCCTAGTTATTCCCACCCAGTGATACCTGTCTTCCTCATAAAAGCACAGATGCTACCTATTGTTTTTCCTACGATGGTTTCCCTTTCCTGCCCTGGGGGACCGAGGGTAAAAGTTCTGGCTCTACCTAGAGCTTTACATTCCAGATGGATGTGTTCCGCCGATTCTTGAGCCAATCCGCATTTCCTACATATACTCTCCTCAGCAATCCAAATTCTATGTAGGTGTTTTGTGAGGTGAAAGTGACCCGTTAATAGGCCAACCACCCATCTCATGTTATCCCTTCCTAGCGAGATAAGTTCTTCAGATTGTTTCCTGCCTGGCTTGAACAACTTCCTGGCAAGTCCACTTGTTCCTGAAACCCTCCATTTTTTGTCTTTGCCCTCCTGCATCCACATCTCAACCGATGCTCTGGCATGTCCATTGGAAATCCCAAGCACCGGCTCAGGGCCCACAAGATGAGACTCAGAACCTTTCCTGGCTGGCTCATCTGCTCTATCATTACCATGAATAAATGAATGCCCAGGGACCCAGCACTCAGAAACCTCATTCCCCTGGCTAAGCTTTATCAATGCCGAGAGGCAGTGCCACAACACTTTAGATTTTACTCTATATGAATTTAGCGCTTTAATCGCTGCTTGTCTATCAGAGAAAATCAGGATGTTCTTACCTTTGTATCCCATTCTAAGATTCTCTTCTATGCACTCCGAGATCGCACAAACTTCTGTCTGAAAAATAGTAGCATGTTTGCCTAGATACAGGACAGTGGAGCCCTGGTTGAACCCCATTGACTCCACTCCCTGTTCCCACCTCCGTCTTCGAGCCATCTGTAAACCAGACTATATCCTGCTCATCGTATAAACTCCTTCCAGACTCCCATTCTTCCCTAGAGAAGATTTTTGTCTTGAAGTGTTTCTCAAAAGAGAGTTTTGGAATCATGTGGTCTGACGGCATGTTTAGATACCACCTGATTTATTTTGCAGTGGCCTATCGCAGGCCATCTTGTTCTCCAACAGCCTACCTGCTGCAGTCTGTACGCCCCCATCCTGGTCTGTCCCTGTATAAACACTCGAAGAGGAGGGAGATCCAGGAGGGCATTCAAAGAGTCCGTTGGAGTGGTCCCCATAGCACCTGTGACAGCCAGGCAAGCCGTCCTTTCGACAGTATCACGCCTTCTACCAACAACACTCTGAATTGTTTTAGGCCAATATACTACCACCGCATAGTGGTCAAATGATCATGGTGTAAATCCTCATAACCATCTTTGGTTTTAACCCCCATGTTTTACCTACAGCCCTCTTACATGAAAACTTAAGATTCATGGCCCTAGTTATCAACCTCTCCATCTACGGATTCCAAGTAAGTCTTCTATCCTGCAAGATACCCAAGTACTTCACCTGATTCCCAAATGCTACCTCCTGCCCAAAGAGCTTAGGCAGCTGATTAACCTCCAATTTCCTTTAAAAGGGAATAAGATACATTTTTCCAGGATTTACAGCTAGCTGTTCCTCCTAACACCATCTTTCAACTAGAGTAAAAGCAGTCTGCATGAGTTCACTGACAATCTTCAGATCTCTGCCTCTTACCACAATGACAACGTCATCGGCATAAACCTGAGTGTAAAATCCTTGTGCATTCAGCCTCCGTAGAAGCTTGCCCACTACAAGGTTCCATAGCAGGGGGGGAGGAAGAACACCACGATGAGCACATCCTCGCCTAGCCCTGATCATGATAGATTCATCATACAGGGAAACCTGATTTTTTCTGCTGCTTAACATGGCATCAACCCATCCTACAACAGTTTTGTTTACCCCACACCCCTCTAACGACCTCAACATCGACTGGTGTGAAGTGTTACTGAAGGCACCTTCTATATCCAGAAATGCCACCAGTGCTACTTCCTTACTTTCCAGGCTTTCCTCCATCCTGCTAACAAGTTTATGTAGAGCTGCATCTATGGATCTGCCTGGCCTATAAGCAAACTGATTTTCGTGCAAGGCTAAGTTCCTTTGGACTGTCTCCCGAACATCTCTACTCAGTATTCTCTCAATTGTCTTGAGTAGAAATGAGTTTAAGCAGATGGGTCGTATGTCTTGGCCTGAGCATAACCCGCTCTTCCAGGCTTTGGTACAAACACCACCCTAGCCACCGCTCATTGCCTTGGAAACACCTAGGCTAGAATCGCCCGAAACATCTCCGTAAGCACCGGCCTGAGCTCTTCCATCCCTCCTTGAGGAACAGGGCAAGAATCCCGTCCCAGGAGTCTTGTGCGACTCGAACGATTTAATGTCCCATTCCACACTTCCATCTGAAATGATTCTCCTTGCTCAGTTCAAATCCGCTCTACGCGGCACTAAACCAGGGCATAGAGACAACCCCTCTTCCTCTCTCCCAGAGTTCGGAAAGTGGCATACCAAGAGGGCTTCCAGCGTTTCTAACCCCGACCAAGTGTAAAAGCCATCTTGATTTTCCAGAGAACCTACCATATTAGTACGATCAGCCTTGATAGCCTTCTGGGGTCTGGCTGCTTCAGAGCATGTTCAGACTCTTTCACAGTACTGCCTCCAAGAGTCCCTCTTTACTTTCCGGATTGCCAAGTTATACTCAGTGAGTATCTTGTGGTATGGTTCCCAACACCTGAGACGAGCAAAGGTCTTGAACATTTTTCTTACCTCCCTCTTCATCCTAGCAAGGTTCTCATTCAACCACCTTACCTTACCATTTTCTTTTCTTTCAATAAGGGGGCAGTTGGCCTGATATGCACCCACTCTTGATGTGTGTGTATAATAGTTTATGTTTTTGCCCCATCTAGGGTCTTGAGCAGCGTTCTCACCATCTGCGGTGAGGCATTCGCCAGACATTGTCCTCCCGCGCCTCAAGCATTCCGTAGCCCAGCCACTGCCCTTATCCGTCTCCCCAGTAAACCGCAGCAGACCAGAACCAACAGATCCGGATTGTACCACCTTCGATAGACCTACTCACAGTGACTGCACTTCCCCCACTACACGCTTGCGTAGTGAGAACCCCTGGTCAGTGATTGCCAGTCCCGACTGCGGCTAACTCAAGCCTCCAGAGCGGAAAGTGGTGTGTTGGGTCCAATCCTCTGCAGAAAACCTTCACCTCAACCACCCGCCACCCTTTCCTCAAGAGCCACCGTATTGAAGTCGTGGACGCCCCACTTTTCCCAGCAGGGAGGAGGATCTCCCAACCAAGACTAAGCTTGGGCTGGTCGTGCTTCCCAACACCACCACGGCTTGCTACTGACCTGGCACGGAGAAAGTTTTTAGTTACTCCACTCAGGCTCCACTCGATACATTGGCGTACAGTACTCCCTGTCATGCGACAAGAAGTGACCCCCAAAATTAGGAGGGTAGCCCTTAAGTCTTACCGTAAGGGTCACTGCAATAGCTAGAAATTCACTAATAAGTATAAGCTGGAAGAAACGTGAAATTTTGTAATTATTATCCTAAAATGGTTTCTCTTATAGTTTCTAAAAATGGTTAGAGAGAGTACAAGCCAAAAGGTTTAGTATTATATGTTTTCAGGACTAAATCAGTAAAAGATGTTTCCTTGGATAAAAACATTATTTTAAAAACTTAATTTAAAAAAAGACACAAACACAAACGCACCAATAACAATAGATAAGAGCAATAAACCTATGATACATATTGTACGTATGATATACATAATGGATTTTTATTTTTAATTGAAAATGGCGTAAGGGTTTTTATTTTTAAAATGTCCTTGTAAATTACCATGTTTTGTATATTGTTAATGATACTTGTGACTATGCATAAGGAAACTGTAATACTTACACAATGTTTAGTTGTAGTAATAGAAGGAATATAACTAGCAATGTATACTAGTAACAATAATTTAATTTATTTAGGCTACGAAAAGAAATACTAATGCATTACCACCAAGTAAAATACATGTAACTGTATAGGTACCGTTCCGCAACAAGCGACAGAGACAGATAACCGTGACAGGCGACAGACAGAGGACTCCTACCCGAGTAACTATATGAAGATCATTCCGCAGCCCAATCAGCTCATCTCTGTCTCGCCCAACCTCTTTTGAAGCACTATTGACGGGTGTCGTCCCGCGGCATTTATTTGTACATTTCGTACCATTTTAAGTTCTTTCCCGTATTAACTAAAAGCAGTCTCGTTGAACTTGACTTCGATAAAAATCTATTTAAAAAAAATCATCCCATTTGTATGAAATTAAAAATATGCATAAACAGTATATGTATAAATATAATATAAAAAATATATACATCTACGATAACTAAATAGGCTAGCAAATTTATGAACGTATAATTATCAATGAATATGTTTTTATTGAAAATTGTTTTTTTTTTTAAATATTCATTTGATTCGTTTGAAATTTTTAACACATATGTGTTATAAGTAATATAATTAATAAGTTTATACATACAATTAAAACCCTACGACTATATTAAGCACATAGGCCATCAATTGTATAGTTTTAAGCCACAACACAGAATAGTTAAACTTGTCCAGATTGATCATACTCCGAAATAGAAACGTTAACATTTTATTTTGACTATCTTGATTAATTATTATGTCAATTATGTTATATTTATATTTTGTACTGAACTTGCGGAGTAAACCATATGTTTTGATTAATACAAAACCATATAAAAACGCATAAGTAGACTATAATAAAATTGTTGCTTGGAGTGCCGATAGATGTGAAAACCAGACTAATGTTTATGATTTTAATTTACAAAAATTATTAAATTTAATTTTTTGAAACTACAACTAATTTGAAAATCCCAAACAAAAGTTGTTGTTTCTTAACAAAATCTTCTGAAATTCTAATATAGCAACTGCTACTTCAGACTGAGGGTCGAGTATCTCGGTCGCATAGTTAAATTGTAGATCGACAAAGTTGGATGTTTCGAACTCGCTTCCTAATTGACTGCCTCGGTTGTGTGTTTCTGTCGAGGAACGGTACCTTAAGAATTTGAAGTTATGCATCGCAAATGACTAAATACTAAATTAAATTATAAGTGAAAAACATGGACCAAAACCGGGCTTGGTTTATGTTTTTTCATTTGTAGTTTAATTAAATTCACCCTTGCTGAGGAAGCGTGTAAGCCGGTAAATTATTACAAATTAAAAATAATAAAATGTAAAGCTTTTAATAACATAGAAGACTGTGGACCATAGACAATGATAATAATGAAGTATACATTTTAATTAAGAATTTTATAATTGTAGATTTAAATTAAGTCCTATAAATCAAAGGTGACAATGTCTTTTACAAGCGATTTTTAAATATCAATATATATTTTAAGAAATGAGATACCGGTAGCTGTTTTTTGGTTTGGAATTTTTAGAAAATTTTAGTTTTTCAATTATATAAGAAGCAACAATGTACGACAAGTTCGCTAAATTCTTTAATTGCAATATTGTCCTGATAACTGCAAAATATTTGAGAGAGTTTATTGGACAGATATTTGCAATGCATTACAGATATGGAACAAAATTAGGTTTAAGTTTGCCTGCAAATTTGTTTACCATTGTTTGATGTGTTTAAAACTCGAAATTCAATGCACAATAGCTTTATCCATTTTGTATATGTTTATTGAAAAATATTATAAATCTGACTATGGATTATATCAGTATAATCAGTATATAATTTGTATTTTGTAATACATAAAGCGTAATTACAAATAAAACTGTAATTTGTATTTACAGTATATAATTTGTAAATACATTATTTCTAAACTGAAAAGAGAGACGCTAAATATAAATTGCAATTTATACTACTGTTATTGAATTTTGTTTAAACGCAACGTGGATACAATTACACGTTAATTACATCTTATACACCTGAAATAAATTTTATATTTCAATCGAATGAAAAATGGGACATAATACTTGTTTTACATATTATTAATATAACGCTCATAATTTTAAACAACATATTTTTAATATTCTTAATATTATTGTTTATAAAAAAACAATTCCACAAAAGAATAACTTCCGCGTAAAGTTTTTAATTACTGAGACTTCTTTAATTCATTGATTTTACATTGGAATTTTAAGTATAAGACTAATAAAATTATTTACACACAAAACAGTTTAATACGCAAACATTAATACGTTCATCTCCGATTCTAAACAAATTAGTAATCAATTGATGCGATAAAGTTATTTTTTTAATAATTAAATATTTATTGTCTTGATTGAGTATTCATATAATGCTTATTTAGCCTAAATTTCGCAAGGAAAATTTCTCTGCGAGTAGCAAAATCAGACTTTATACTAGGTTGCAGGTTGCGTTCAGGTAATAGTTTTGGTAATAGAAAAGCAATGTTAATATTTAGTCAGATTTTTTAAATCGTACCTAAAATTAACGTATATTTAAGAAAAAAATATGTTACTGTATTTTTAATCACCTCAAATATCTTAATTAGTGTAGGTTAATTGAAATAATGTTTAATTTTTTTTTTTATAATGCACATTATCATGATAATGATTTAGAGTTTCATTTTGAAAGATTAGCATTTTAATAGCTTTAGATTAAACAAAGTAAATAATTTAAACCTAATAATTACATAAAGTATATTCAAATTTATTTTACGGGACTTACATTTATATGAATTCTCATAATTTCTGTCGCAAACTTTAACGAAGCAAAACAAGAACTATCTTTTGTTTAGTCGCTAAAACAAAGATTTGCTGAAGTATTCATTGTTTTCTCACATTTTCAGTCATTAACTAACTCTCACTTCCTCTTATCTCAAACAAAAGAGTTTCTAAGGGTCAGAAATGTTGAATTCTTTTTCTTTTCTTTTTTAACAGTGAAAAGTGACTTAACCTAGAGAGTGAATTATTGCACAAATAGATTACGAAAATGGTTTTTGTATCGCTTCGTAAAACAATATTTAGACTCATTTGGTAAGTAGAAGATACGGACTGGGTTTCCTTACAGAACAGACACAAGATAAGATGTGAACATTTTATGAGTATGAGATAGTGAGGTCGTTTAGACATTTCCGGCAATGGGTGGTAGAGTATTACATTAATAATAGATACATTTCTCTTGTTCCCATTGTTACCAAGTGGATCTGGATAATTGGTGGTCCTTTTTTCAGAAGGAATCTATCCTAGGAGAATGGATATTTTGAGAGATTTTTGGAACCCGGCATTTTCCAAGACAGCCTAACATCAAGATTTAGCTAAATATTCAAATATTCAATAACGCTCTCTTACTGCACGATAATGTTCTATATAAGTCTGTTGCAGCGGTGACCAACTACTTCTAAACTACCAGGAAGCCTGATCTGTTAGTTCACGTGTATTTGAGTCAAAACACTAATCTCTGCAGTTAATATTGTATTTATTTATTTAAGCTTGTCTCTCTGACGAACTACAATATTCGTGAAATTAAGGAAATCACTTCGTATAGATTAATAACCTCTAATATTTAGTTTAGTCTTAACTCAAGACTTGTTCAAAGTAAAACAATTACTGATCTGCTTAAACTTTCATTTGACTACCCTCCGCTCGCAAATCACGAGGAAACTGTTATCTAATTATTCGCAATATAGTATTATGACTAGAATGTATTTAAATAGGTTAGCATACAAGATTATTTTAGTATTACATTAAATTAATAAGTTTTAAGGAATATAGCACATATAATTTTACATATATTTATATCTGTTTATGGATACATTTTGGGAATCATAGTAATAGCTGGAAAACTTCATTTAAAAACTTCAAAATAATTCCACTGCTTTGTTAAGTTCATATTTTATACAATGTGAAATGTCACATATATACATATACCGGGTGTCCCATGAAGAGGTCCCTATTTTTGAATTGATATGACAGACGTATAGAGCGCGCTACAGACTAGAAATTCTACAGTCGTGACTAACACATATTTAAAAGAAATACCCCTGAGTATCAGTTAGTTCTGACTGATCCAAACAAAATGGCGGAAAAACAAAAGAAACAACAAAATCAGCAATCGTATTTTAAGGGTAAACCTACTTTTATTTAGAATAGGAACAGCTGCGTGTATCCACAACAATGAACATATTTGGTAATAAACATTGGCATTTGTTATTAAGTTGCATTGTAAAGTGTCTTATGTACCATGCCGTTTTCAACTGAGCAAAAAGTGAAATGTTGTTCCTGGGCTATTGCCTTTGAAAATGATTATGAAGCAATAAGGTGTTTTAGGGAAAGGTACCCAGGTGTAGTTCCACCGACAAGGTAATCTATTCGTAAGTGGTAGACTATCCTACTAGAAACGGGGTCAATACAAAAAAAAAAATACCATAGATCCTCCAACATAGAAAATGAAGAAATCGTATGTGCTGCTTTCATGGAATCTCCAAATACGCCTAATTCCGTAAGAAAGGTGGAATTTGCTACAGAGATACCGAAGTCATCTGTCCAAAGGTATGCCAAAAAGAACAAAATCAAACATTATAAAACTCATTTAGTTCACGGACTTCTTGAAGATGATCCTGACAGACGATTGGAATTTTGTTCGAAAATAATTGAAAAGACTGACGTAGATAGCAAATGGCATGAAGGAATCGTGTTTTCAGATGAAGCGACATTTTATCGAACAGGAACTGTAAACAGGCATAATTGTCATTACTATAACACAAAAAATCCACATATCTTACAAGAAGAGAAATTAAAATCAACAGGTATAAGAGTTTGGGCTGCTGTTACCAAGGATGGTGTTTTGTCGTATGACATATCCCGACAAACAATGACTGGAGAAAGGTATGCATCAGTTTTAAGCAATAACATAGTTCCTCATCTTTCTCAGCCTGAGATGAAAGACGTTTTTTTCCAACAGGATAGAGCTCCTCCGCATTATGTTAATGTGGCCAAAGCAGTTTTGGACCAAAATCTTCCTAACCGTTGGATAGGTCGTGGCAGCAGCTTCATGGACTGGCCCCCAAGGTCTCCAGACTTGACTGTTTGTGACTTTTTTCTGTGGGGCTTTTTGAAGGAGAAGGTTTATTGTCATAACATTGCGACAGACGATGAACTAATGAGGTTGATCGAAGAGGAACTGTTGTTGATACCTCGAGAGTTGTTCAGCAAAGATTATGACTGTTTTCTATTTCGTTGTCATCAGTTCATTGCGATCGATGGACATCAGTTTGAATAAGGTTTATGGATCAAATAGATTTAATTTATTTATGAGTTACTTATATCTTTAATTCCCTAACGTTGTTTAGTGCTTAGTAACAACGTTAAAAATCAATAATTATGTTGTAACACTTAAGCAAAAAAAATTATTTTAACGAAAAGGTACTATTTCTTTGATATCCCGCCATTTTTTCCTAATGTGTTAGAATTAACTGATACTCAGGTGTATTTCTTTTACATGTGTGTATGTTAGGACTGTTGAGTTTCAGGTTTGTAGAGTGTTCGGTGCATCTAATATATTAATTCAAAAATAGGGACCTCTTTGTGGGACACCCTGTATATTAATAAGGAGTATGGAAGTTAGAAACTACCAACAGTTCTAGTCTAGTTTTGGTAGTTAGTGAAAACATAAAATTATAATTTTTAAAGCGAGCTAATTGTTAGTGGAATAAACAAACAAAAAACAATCAAAAATAGAACGTAGTTTTCTGTCGACTACAAAGTTTCCTCCTGGCTTCGAATAATCCTTGAAGGGTTTCTAAGTTAAGTATTTTCCTGAAACGTGTATAAAATGTCACCAATTAATTTAATAACTCCTACATATGATCTTTACATGACATTTCATTATTCAACTACACTGAACCGATTTTAATCATCAGAGTCAACACAAAGCAGGTTTATTGAATGTGAATCGAAATGTTTATTTAACTGGAGACAAAGTTTGACGATGTAATTTAAAGTGTGTGATCTAAAATATTTTGAATATCCTAACATTTTTGTTAATAATTTTATTTTATCAAACAATTGGAAATCAGAGTTTATCTATTTTTAATATTTAAAATACAATCTTTATAGAATTACACGCACTTTAACTAAATGAACCATGACAGTTAGAATTGGAATATTATGTCAATAAAAATGTACTGTGGTTAAACAAGTTACACTTTAGGCTATACACTTAATAAGTGTTTAACAAATGTATACAGGAACAATCAATTTTCTAAAGTCATTGAAACTCTTCTTAGGTTACTGATTAAACTTTTAACCTCTATGTAAAAATTATAATACATAATAACAAGTGGTGTATATTTTTTTGTGGTTTATATATCTATTGAAAACCAATACTTACTTAAGGAATAATGTGATTTTTTCAATAAAATGTACTGTGCCTACTGTCTTAACTTGTGGTTGGTTTATATTTCAATCAGTAATTTTTATTTCTGAAAAAAAGTATTGAATGTTTTAAAAACATGTAATATGGCTTATAAAGTGTTATAAGTAACTTTGGCACATTCACAATTTTGTTACCCTCAAGATATAGTTGATTTTAGTATGTTAGCAAAATTTAAAATTGTGACCCCAATAATAGTGTAGTAATTTTTAACCAAAACTACCCCATTACCTAAAAAAACTCTTATAAGCTAGGGATTTAGTATGCATCTTGTATTTAGCTGCTGTAATAACATACTAAAAGACTTCGCAAAAAAGCAGAACTACGGCCGCCATATTGGAAAATGAGTTTTTTTCCCAATAACTCTAAAACTATTCATCCTATAGTTACAAATTAAAAATGTTTGTCAAAAAAAGAGCTACAACTTTTGTATTTAGTAATTTTCAATGAAATTAACAGTCTAGCCATAAAATGCAATATTTTCAAAACGATTTTGATCATTTATAAAACAAAAAATACTAATACCGTTATGGGAAATTTTTAACAAAACTATTTTTGTTTTAATTTAAAGATTGAAATTTCCTGAACATTTCCATATCAATAACATAACTTTTCTCTTTTCATTTGTATTTTGTGTGACTCTTTAAATGTTACACAGCTGATGCCTTCGTTTCATTTTGCTGCCTAGCTAGGCTACCATAATAATCTAATACTGAGTTCACTATTATACAATAATGGTATTTTGTATGTTTGTTGCATACATACCTACTGGAAAAATAAAATAAAAGTCCTCGCACAAAACACCTGTGATGTGGCAGTTATCTTGGAAAATGAAAATTTTACAAGATTTATGAAATTAAATATAAAGAAGTAGAAATAGTTTAAGATCATCTAAAGTAAAAAACATCAAATTTTAATAATGTTTTTGCTAAATTAGCACAATCAACATAGCATGGTATACGTTATTATTTTGCAGTTTTGTAAACGACTTTTATGTAAATTTTGTTTATGTAAATAATGTAGTAATCTTATTTTTGTTTTATTGCTTTATTTTGAGTTTAGAAATTACAACTTTGTAAACTATATGTTACTATGGTTATGTATAACTATTTCACAAAAATGTTATCGTTAAAATAAATGTTTGAATAAATACAAGTTCAATAATTGGCATATACACTCTAAAAAGTTTTTCAAAGCTCTAATTTATTACTACTTTTAAGTTCATAAAAAATATATTTGTTTTACCTGTTCGAACGAATAAATATTCAAAATAGGGCTACTCAATAAAATCATTTTGTTAAACCTCAAGACTTTTTAAAAATTATTTATAATAATTACATTTAGTGTAAAAAGTATTTTCAAAGCTCTAAACTCTATTATCCTTATTTTTAATTTCATTACAAAACAAAACAATTGATTGATTTTTCTGACCAATTATAGTTAAAAAAAATATCTTAATCTGTCAACAATTGTTTCCTTATTCTCTGGTTTATTCCGAATAAAATTATGTTTACTGTTTATAGTATTTTTTGGCGAATTTACAAAAATTATTCTTCAAACGGTAATATTTTAATTGTATCTGGTGGATTAGCCAAGTAGTGTCAAATAGAGTTCAAAAGCTTTAGATTACCATGAGTTGCAACATAAATCTCAAAACAAACAAAAACAATACAGTAAAGCAAACCCAGTAAGTAAACTCAGTAGGAGTTTATTATGGTAGCCATGTTATAATTAATTGTATACAATGTTATGTTAATTGTGATAATTTATAAAAAATGTATTAAATATGATTGGTGTTTACTTTAGATGATATTAAATTATTCCACTTCTTTATATTTAATTTCATAAATATTGTAAAATTTAATATTCATTTTCCAAGATAACTGCCACATCTCAGGTGTTTTGTGCGAGGACTTTTATTACATTTTTTCAGTAGGTAAATGCAACATGTATAACAAATACCATGCTCGTACCATCTTGAACTCAGTAGGAGTTTATTATAGTAGCCTAGCTTGGTAGCGAAATGCAACGAGAATCATTAGCATAAAATTTAATTTAAAAATTCATATAAAGTAAAAATTAAAAGAGAAAAGCTATGTTATTGGTATGAAACTGTTCAGGAAATTCCAATCTTTAAATAAAAAAAATATTTGTTTAGTAAAAAATGTTTTTATAACTTTCCTTAACGGTAATTATTGTTTTTTGTTTTGTTTTTGTTTTTAACATAGAATGGCTTCTAGACGAAAGACTAATAGTTTTAAACATTTACTCCTATGTTGTTTTGTGATTGTATCAACATAAAGTTTTATTCTACAAATTAGTTCCGGAGGGTTCCTAAAATCTCAAACTATGTAGTATTATATTTACCAATTTACATATGGTAAAGGATCAGAAACAGTTTATAATTCTCAGTTGCTTTTTTCAAATATTTTTATAGATTAATATATTGATATATATTAATATTATTGAACATATAGTTAATAACTAAATTATATAGTTATTAATATATTGAACAAATGCTGAAGAAGCGTAATTTAAGAAATTATGGAACTAGCTTTAGAACTGAACAAGGAAGCTTCTCACATTAAACTACAGCCTGGGGACAGATTCACCTACTTTATTAGGAATTATGTTAACAAAATGTTAATGTATCACCACAGAGTTTATTGATTGCAAAGTAGACGAACGATGTCTTGGGAAAATGAGAAGGATTCCAAATACTGAAATTTAAATTTGATTCAAAAATGTATACTCATAATAAAAACAGTGAATTCAGCGAATTTAATGCGATAACATGTGTAAGTGTAAAGGAAAATGTATTTATATATTATTAAATTATCTAATATTTAATTCTGATTTAAAAAATAATAAAAGAGATCACATCGTTCTTCGTGCACCTCATAACATATTTTCTACGTTATTTTGAATAAAGGAGTACTATTAATTAAAGCTAAATTGTGAAATATATTTCTCAAATCTAATTATTAAGTTTTCAGTATAACAGGAGTTATAAAAAATGTAAAAGAACCATTAAGACTTAATCATACTAATAAATAATGAAAAAAAATGATTTAAAGTATAACTATCTATTGAAATACCGGTATCTTCAATGACAAATACCCTTCATTCTCCATGTTAGTTTAGAGAAAATGGGCTTTTTTTGTAACAACAATGAAACTTTTTTCAAAACCTGAAGTATGTGTTTAAAATGTACGCATAGCATTCGTTTTACTATTTATAGGGTTAAATTTTCTTTGTAATATTTTAGTGTGTACCACTTAGACAGTAGGGGCACAGCTACCATATAATTTTATTGCCAGTTCATATTGTATGAGAACAACATTTATAATCATTTTTATAAGTTTGTATTATAAAGATTATCTACTAAAATACATTTGAATAGTTAAACCTTTGCTAACAATATTTTAAAAAAAGAAATAATTGTTCTTTGTCTCCTAAAATCTTTTAGTTCTAATTCTTCGTACGTTCTTTCCATTCATAAACCTTAGAAAAATAGGTACCTTAAATAAACTCACAAGAGACCATTAGACAACTTTTTATACAGTTTAAACGACTTTTTGTTCAACAGATGTGAAAGTATTACGATCTGATATTATTTTTAAGAGAGATGACACTCTAAACATAGTTCTTTATTCTCAGAATATGATTTGATTCATTCAAGGAAATTTCTTCCGGCAACCTAATTACGTAGAAGATGATACAGTAAACAAGGAACTACGGTAAAGCTGCAGCAGTATTATTCAGCCTTTGGAGAGTTCAGTTCAAGTGAGGTTAAGTGAAGTGCAGTGCTGTGACTAGTTATTGTAGTGTTTAAGTGATTGTTGTGCGGTTAGGCCCACGGGGCACTTGCCCAGTGACCTGTATCCCCCCTAACCTAAATAACTGTGATAGTTCACTTGTCCCAACTCTAATTTTGTGATTTTATGTTTTTAAAAAGTTATTCATATAAATTTTGTTAATACATTTAACAAATTTTAAACTTGTTAAATAAAACTTGTATTTAAACTTTTTCAACATAAAACATTTTGTACCTTGTAAAACTATTTCTTGTGTTGCCCCCTAAAAGGGCCGTTTTTCTGGCAAAACTATTTTTTCTTGAAAATCAATAAAAATGTGATGATTCTACTTCCCAAATCGACCGCTCTATTGCTGAGTTAAGCAAGAAATTCATCAATTCACCATCATGTTCCAAATCCACGGAGGAGGTCCCATCATTCCAAGTTGTCACTCGTAAGAGACCTAGAACAACAGTATCTTCACCTACCCAGAATGATAGATCTGGAGACCAGACTCCATCATCTCCTACTCCTAAAACTTAAAAAATCCCCTGAATCGTCCTAGAAGCTCCTGCCAATTTGAAATCTTTGGCAACTTATTTGCAATCGGAAATTAAATACAATCTTGACGTTATCTGACAAGGAAAACATTCAAAATCATGTCCAAAACCATTTAAGAATTACATGTTATTCAATCAATCCTTAATAATAAGGCAGCGCCATTCCACACTTTCACCCTACCATCTGAAAAATACCTGAAAGTCGTAATTAAAGGCTTATCTCATTTACAGAAGATATTAATGACATTAAAGATGAACTCAAATCCAAAGGTTTGAACCTATATCAGTGACGAGCAGAAACTTCAAATAAACGCATTCCTAGTAGTGCTGAAAACTACTAAAGATGTTAGAAGTATATATGAGCTGAAACAATATCTCTATGTAAGATTTACCGTCCAATCTTTTACTCCCAGACCTGGTCTTCCCCAATGTTACAGATGACAGGCATCCTACCCCCACGATGTGTCAAGTGCAAGAAAGAGCATAACAACAAAGATTGCAAAAAAACCTGAGCAGGAACCTCGTTGTTGTTACTGTAAAGGGAGTCATACTGCCAATTACAGAGGGTGCCCTTTCTATAATCAACAATTATTCCTTTGCCGAAAACATGTTTTCAGGCCTATTAAAACTCAAAACATAATTCAATCTCCCAGCAAACGTACAGAACCAAATAGAATCAATTCAATTCCAATCCCTTTAATACAATCCAACTCAGCTCCATTAATCAAAACTACTCCTGTCCCTGTATCAAAAAAAGACAAAGAGCAACATATTCAAACACCAAGGCAAAATCAACATCCATCCTACTCATACATAGTCAAAAACAAAACCAAAAGAAACAATTTACTAGCTCCCATATTCGAAGAATTCTCATCATAAACTTAATCAGACTAATCCATGCCTCAATATATTCCTGACCCACCAAAATCCAGGCAGAGACTCCCACGACAAAATAAAAATTCAGAAGAGCCAAATGAAGTCACAACTATAATTCTATCCTTTGTAACCCACATCATTCCTTAACTTAGCTCCATCTCCGACATCCCCTCACCAATTTCGATCTTCTTACATTAATTATTGTCCAAATTCTTCCACGCAATGCGTAAACACCTAAACATTGTTTCATGGAACGCCAACGGTCTTCCAAATAAAAAAACTAGTGCTACAAAATTTTCTTCAAGAACATGACATTGATTCCGCCCTTATTAGTGAAAACCATCTTTCTCCATTCCTCCACTTCAATATTTCCAACTACACTATTTACAGGTCAATCCAAAACACATCCCTGGGCACCCTCCTAGTGGCGGTACTGCCATGCTAACCCATCTCCTATCGCATTATAATAGAAAGCAGAATCACCTACACTGAAAACACCATCGTCCACATTTCACTTTCATCGTCTGTAGAACTTCGTTTAGTTTCTATCTACTATTGTTCGATCTACTCACATTTTAAGAACAGTTGATATCAAATTTTTTTTAGAACCATCCATCCCAACCATTGTGATGGGCGACCTAAATGCGAAACATTCTTCCTGGAACAGTCGAGTATGTAACAAAAACTGTAATATACTTAACTTACTTCAGGATTCCTCCACGTTTGCCGTAACATCTTCAAATGAGCCAACTCTTTTTCAACCAAATCAAAGATTTCTTCCTAATTTTATTTCCCATCCCTATCACATTAAAACTATAAGTTATTTATCCTCCGATCATTTACCTGTACTACTTACTCTTACAACATCACCTATATCCAAACCTCAGTCACTAACTGGAGAAAATACTATGAAACTTTACAACGCTCTACTCTTGCACTTTCTTTCTTAAACAATATAACCAACCCTCTTCAATTGGTCTATGCGGTCACTAATCTTACATCAAATATCAAAATAGCATTATCTTATTAGTCTCAAACTATAGACAAAACATCACAATCATTCTCTCCCCCACCTAACATAATTTCCAACATTAAATTCAAGAAGAAGTTACGACGCTGATGGAAATTCACGAGGGATCCAACAGACAAGGCCAAGTTCAATAATAAATCAGAAGAAGTTAAACATTTCTGTAGGAGTTCCTACCGAAACACCATAACAACAGATGGGAATCCTTCCTAAAAGAAATAATCAAAGCGGACAACTCTCTTTGGAAACTGAACAAAGCACTACTGTGGAAAAATAAATCCAGTCCTCCACAGTTGCCACGTTATTGATACCAACGTACCTGAAGATAAGGCTTGCATTTTTTCTGAAACCATGGAAAACAATTTTCACCAAACCCCCCTCTAAATTCTAACTTTACCAATAACATAAACAATTATGTTAACCTTCGCCTGACCATTCCCATTGCTAACCCCGCTTCTCCTTCAGATGTCATCAATTTAATAAATCGCCTAAAAAATAGAAAAGCTCCAGGCCCTGACAATGTCACCACCACATCAATTAAAAACATGCCTCCATCCAACATTGAATTTCTCCCCTACATTTTTAATAAATCCATTGAATTACAGCACTTCCCATCTCATTTGAAAGTCGCCAAAGTCATAATGATTCTTAAACCCAATAAGAAACCATAAATTCCTGAAAGTTATGAACCCATCTCTCTTCTCCCTGCATTTTCTAAGAATTCCGAACGAATTCTACTTTCAAAATTAAAAACACACATCATCCCAGTAAGCAGAAATGAAGAGTTTTGATTCCGCAGTCAACATTCCACAACACTACAAGTTTACAAATTAATCGACAAAATATCTTCCGTCTTTAATTCTAAGTCAGTAACAGCTGCAGTAATATTTGATATTTCAAAATCATTTGACAAAGTTTGTCACAATGGTATAGATAGTATATAAACTTTTACAAACAAATTTCCCACCAACATACACTCATCTAATCAAATCATTCCTTGCAAACAGAATGTTTTTCATTACTACAGAAGGTGCTTCTTCCACCCTCAATCCTATTCATTCTGTAGTCCCTCTATGGTCAGTTCTTGGCCCACTGCTATATCTATTCTTTACTAATGATATACCTCTTCAGCCCCACATTCACATTAGCCTTTATGCTGACGACTCACTCTTTTATGCACAACATAAGAACGCAAATTACGCCAAAATGTACTTACAAAAACAAATTAACAAAGTTTATTGGTTTCAAAGTTGGGGAATTAGAATAAACTCAAATACAACTGAAGCCATATTATTTTCGAAAAAATTTTAAAATCCAGCCCCACTTGGAGTGTACGACAAGCAAATTAAATTAATATATGAGCTAAATAATAGATTGTAATTTAACACATGTGTTGGATCTGATTTACTGCCGATAAATTTCAAACTACTTGATTACATTCATAAACTGACTTTTGTCGCACAACTTCAAAACCTTTAAGTTGGTATTTATGTCGGTATATTTATGATCATTGTGAATGAGATGCGAAGCTAAGTTTGATTTTATTGATTTCTAATGTGGTTTAGACAAATGTGCTTTAAAACGTTTCTCAAACAAACGGCATGTCTGTCCAGTATAATATTGGGGGAAATCATTACAAACTAACTTGTAGACGTCAGTTTTTTCACGTGTGCCACAACTTTACAGCTTCTTAAACACGGAGCCAATAATTCTTTAGTTCGGAAAGTAATTCTAACGGATGTAATAAAACAAAAAGTATTTCTTTAAATGTACATAGTACACAAAAAGTATTATAGTTTTGATAATAAGGTTATTTAATATAAATAACAAAACAATAAGTAGTTTATTATTTTATAAAAATAATTAAGAAATGTTTTTATAAGAATTACATTAAGTCATTTGGTAACAGAAATACATTTGTATATCCAATGTTTCACATTTATTTCTTCAAACTGCAAATACTCTAAATGAAACCAATTGTGAAAAATCAAATTAAATTTAAACGAAGTTAAAGCAGAACGTGAAGAGGATCGCTGCAGTGGCACGTCAGCACATACTTGATGACGTCATCGCTTGTTCTGATTTAACTTAATGAATTGCTTAGTTGAAGTTTTCTATCTAGTCGTGTACTTGTAATTAAAACATTATACGGTACATTCATTACCGTTTTATATGATGCAAAAATGTGAATTGTAAGTACGAGGTAAAAAGAATTGCTTACGTCACAGAAGTTTTCTTTCGTTTCGTAAAACCACTTAACAACCAAAAATGAATGAGAGTTGTCCCAATTTCGGTCTTAAATTTGCATAGGTTTTCAGTCATTTATTTGTGTCCACATGTTTCATTTAATTTGATGTTTGATTCGTATATTATTTGTATTTATAAAACTATTTTATTTCGTTTAAACAAATTTACTGTACATTTCAGATTATTAGAACCTCACTATTTATTTGTGAGTATTGCTTGTCATTCAAATATAATATACCAAGGAGAAAAATAAATGACTTAATTCAATTTTATATTGTTTAATGCAAACTTAAACGGTACAACATAATGACCAATAATTGCCCCATTCATTTGAGAAGGGACTAGTGAATTAGACAAATTGTGTTATTATTATTGAAGCCTAAATTATCACCTAATACAACTTAACATAATTTAAAAAAATATTAAATTGAAAACTTTAGTTTAGTCAAAAATATATCAAATTAGAGTTTATAGTCTATATTGCTTGAAGTGACACTCGAAGCTGATAACATCAACGTAGGCCTGCATATAATATTGTATCACTCTAATATTCTTAAACCTAAAATTGTTCCTTTATTTTCTTCATGAGACGCAATATGTAAATGTTTATTGTATTGTATTTAATAGTACCGTATTTTTTAACGTATATTATATCTTTGTAAACTTCTTTTGCAAATCAATCTCTTGCGGTTTTCTTTGTAGGACAAATTGAATGGTATACTATATAATAATAGTAAACAACTCAAAAAACATTCTTATAATAGTAAATTTTCATTCTATATTATTAGTGCCAAAATATTTACAATTTTATTTTAAGTATTTATTCCATTTAATTTCAAGTAGTTTGGACAAAATTTCGATTTTGCGTTATTTAACTTATGGCCACACACATCCCTCATGTTTAAAGGACACCACTTATACTAACAAAATTGCATAAAGTTGTCCAATAAAAACAGAAGGTTTGCTTTCAACAAGGATCAACAGAGTTTATAGAAACTCTTTAATCAGCCGCGGTTTATAAACTCTTTAGTTAATAGGGCCTCCAAGAGGGTTTAGGGGATCTGGGGCAAATTTAATTATTGAGCTACCCTGACTCGAAGCTGATTGTTGTAAGGGGAGAGGGGAAGTTGTGGTAATTTTTTGCACACAATAGCTAATACTAAAATTTTTTTAAAATAATATAGTAAACGTAGGTAGGAGTAATATATAATAATATGAGAAATTAATGAAAATAATAGAATATATTGAAACTAGGATGACTGTTGAAAACAAACTACCTAGGCCTTTAAACAACCAATATCCTCTGCCGTCTTCATGGCGTCGACTGATGAGCAGACGAAACGCTGCAGTACTGCCAACCAAGCACCTTTAATGCCACATAAAAACAAATCTGTCCGGTCACTCAAAAATCCCACTTTATAATTTCACTTAATTATTTTTCCTTCCGGAGTTAAATTTTTATTTTGAACTCAGTTAAATATATCAAGTTATTGTGGGTTTAAACAAATATTTTTAAGCCAATGCATTATTGAAAAAAAGTAAATTGACTGTTAAATCAACATAATATATTCATTGTTTTCAATTTTCCCCCCCTCTCACAATATATTACAATATGCCCCTTTTGCCCCCTCTCGGCACGATGACTCTCTTAGACGAAACCTGTTATACCACTTATGTAAAAGTACTTTAAAATATACCCAGCATAATGAATCCAACTAAAAGGTAAACGTATTATATTACAACGTTAGAATAACATCACAAAATATGTTTAAACTATAACCTGTTATATTGTTTTCTACTAAGGATTGTTATCCTTTTACGATACGCTAAAACTGTTAGAATTATTAACATTGTAAATACCAGAACAATAATAAATAAAATCACTCACAAGGACGTGTAATGTAAATAATTGTATTATAAATAGTAATAAATTAATGATAATAAATAACAGTAGCGAAATATAGAAATATGGAGAGCCTTCACTACTGTATCATTTATTAAGTGTTAAAACAACTTCAAGCAGAAATTTTAGACAGAAAGTGTTTAAATGTAAATTGGGTAAAGACCAAAATAAAAATATGTAGATTAATTCGTGTGGCACATTAATACTTTGGTAAGTTTAAAAATAAAATAAATATGCATTTTTAATTACTATTAAATATTATGTTTAAGGGATTTTAGTGGGAACTGAAATATCCGTTGAATACAATAATGTCAACCAAAATATAAAATAGGATGTTTTGGAGTATGTTTTACAAACATTTTATATTTAGTAAAAAAACAAAACTGCTATGGGTTGTGGTGAACAATTTTGATGAATTGGTACAATTTTACTAAGTACAATAAAATGAGTAAATACCAGTTTTATAAATAGTGCAGTTAAATAATATAAACGCCCATGCAATATGTCAAGAGTAAAATATTTAAGACTATGTTAAAAGCAGTAAGTAAAGTTACTCAGTAAAGACTTTTAAACATTTTAATGAAATGGGATATTCGTAGACCTATAAACTTTTTTTATTTATAAATAACACTGTCTGTCATTGATATGTATGGCCTTCTACTGTATTTAGGGACGTTGATAGACAAATTATTGTTTTGCTTCATTTTATTAATAAACTATTTCTTAATTTTTTAGAGACACAAGAAAAGAACAAATCAAATTGAAAATAATGTAACTTTTTAAATCAAATAAAACAATATTAAAAAAATAATATAAATACATGAACTATACATAAACGTATATTGACAGACTATTTTCTGTATATAAAATTTATGTTTTTCTATTTTGAGCTTAAATCTAATTTCTAAGTCTTATACCATTGATTGTTAGTCGACTTCGAAGCCTTATTACAACTATATTACCATGGTGTTGACATATTATGTATTAATTAGCAATTTAGTAATTACATACTCATAAAATGTAATTCTAGTTGAAAACTAACAAAAATAAGTTAGCAGTGATTTGTATCTCATAAATTTTATATTTTTTAAAATATTTATATTAAGTTTTATTATTAATTATCTAAAACACCCTCCCCTTCCTGCCACCCATTTCACAAATGGCTTGAGATACATAAAATTAAAGCCTTTAAAACCTATTAATTATGTGGTAAGAACAAACAAAATCTGCTTACGCATTCGTTTGCTACGCTCAAAAATGTAATTTTGTACATTATTTTCTACAACTTTATAAATTTAGGTTATCGCAATATTTAAAATTTAAAACATTACAAAGCTCAGTATTTAAGAGCGGACAAATTTACCATGAATTATACAAGATCCAAGTTTACGTAATCATTGTAGGATAATGACTTTCTTATCTTACGCATTCATATAAGGCTTTAATTGCATACTGAACTTTCACTTTAAAGTCTTTACTTGTGGGTTGAAGAAGTGGTTGATATGGTTCTCGGTCTAACGAAAAAGTACGTTTATCATTTTATATTTTACTACCACACAAATGTATGTTTTTAATTAACAAAGAGTTAGTTATAATTTGATGTATTACAAGTCATAAAATGTGTCTATTTCAAATTGCGCACATGGGGTGATAGAAATAGGCTTTGGAGTATTTTTAAAATATATTGCCTAAGATTCTCATAAAAGATAAATAACTTTCAAAAGAACTGATTTTGGATATCTCTTTACCATATAAAAAAATATGAAATTATAAATAAAGCTTACAAATGGTATATTTGAGTATTAGTGAATTAATGAGTAAGCCCATTTGAATTTCCTTACTACATAAATTAAAGCACAAATATCTCAGGTGTTCCAAGCTTAACATTTACTATATGTATTAACGTTTAAATATAAGATGATTGAAAGGCAATAAATTCACTTCAGAATTAAACTGTACCGTAAATTTAGAAATGGGTTCTAATTCTCTCCGATAGGCGCACCACCTGCTTCTAGTCAAGTGCAATCTGTTGTGTCTGTTTTTAAAATAAGATCTCACAATATACTACAGCCTAGGGACACATCTGCCTGCTTTATTACCCGTTATATTGTCGAAAAGTTAATTTATCACCATAGAATTATTTATTGATTAACTAATTTAAAGAGGGGTAATGGATGCCTTGGGGATGTGAAGAAGCAAATTCACTCAAAGTGAGACAGTCCTTAGAAATGAACTTGAAAAGTACGACGATATACACTGTGGACTGATTCAACTGCTTTTTTATAAATAATTTTAAGAAAATTTAATGGATCATTAACAGGATTTAAAGTTTAAAGTTTGGGAGGATGCCTTGGCATACTATGACGTAAAACACCAAACTGGGCATAACTTTAAAAAGCGTCTATTAAATTATTTTATATGCTTACAAATTTTCAATCAAGATCTGGATACATGTTTGTTCAAATTCATTGGTTTATTTTTATAAAAGTCATGAACAACTAAAACAAATATTCGAAGTCAAAAATCTGTATCCCATTAAAATTTCATAAAGGCCTAGGTATAACTAACAAAAATATTATTAAAATTTGGGTCCTGTCCGAATTATTCAATTACTCGTACATTCTAGTAGAATTGGTTTGTTAAATTAACCTTTTCCCGATTATTCTGTCCGATTATTTTTTTGTACTTTAAAATGAACAAACATACAGTATTTAGAACCTAATTCGTTTTCGTAGTGAAACAAGCAGGACAAAATACAGTTTTTAGAGTGAGTGAAAGTTAAGATTTTGTAGATTTCCTTTGAACAAGTAATAAAATAATAATATCTAGCATATGATAAAATAGATTTTATTTTTTCAAAAATGATTTTTTATTCCATTTATAAAATAAAGTAATTGTATAAAACTATATATAGTATATTTTAAAATCTATACTTAAGTTTACGTGTGGCAGCAGATTTCACAGTGCACAGTGAATAAGTATAATAATTATTGATGGAAACTGTACAAATATAAATGTAAACTCAACATCCGCCTGGAGATGTATCCAAGTAAATAAATCAAATCTGAATAAATGCCGGTGAGATTAAAAGAAAACATCTTCCATAAAGGGTACTTTAAAATGTAATACAATGTCACCTGCAACAGCAGGTAAGGTGTCGGTTAGGAATATGAGTGACAATGTGCTGTTAAAAGACGAAAATAGATATTAAAACCCATAATTCTTTAACCATGATGCACAATTCAAAGTACTGTGTTCTTTACACTCATAAAATTTTTCTTACAGTTAAATTTAAAATAAAATTTGATTAAAGGTTTACCGGTACATTTGATAATTTGGTGATATTAAATATGGCACTAAACCATATATTATACGGTTCGGAAATTTATTGTTCGACGGTATTTATTTACAGAAATTAAAGGTATTTATTAAATACATTTTGTTTGTATTATATAATTTGGTTACAAACGCTATTTATATTTTTATGTTTGAAACGATTGTTTTTAACCTTATTATTTTAAACTTACATAAAGCATTTTAATAAATTATTTACTATAGTCTAATTATTATTAATTTCAACAAATTAATAACTTGACTTTTAGAAATAACACCATTGAGAAATTCAATAACATTGAGGAAATCTTTTTGATGGAAAAACACTTAATTGCTTTCAACCTCATCAAATTCTCGGCAAAGAGCACATAATTAAAGACATTTTAATCAAGAACTGACTTAATTTCTTTTGCTAAATGGTAATCTACAATTTAAGTGGAAATTATTATTTGCAATAAGTGGCAGTATTCTTTAAATTTCGATTTCTTAAACAACAAAACAAACATTACTGCCTCTAAACACAATAAAAAACTGTATACTATACACGTTAAAAAAAACACGAAATTTACATGATTTTAAATTGATGCCTACATTTACTGAAAATACAAAACTGTTAAAATTGTTTTAATTTTGAAGGTCTATATTACTTTTAGCATATAATTAGTAAATATTGATTTTATAAAATAATAAAACTTAAATTTGATCAAACATGGGTCCGTTCTTAATGTATACTACAAAACTAAAAAATACAAATATAAAGAATATTCTTTAGATATAAATATGTTCTTTATACAAATATAAAGCAATAGTTCACAAGGAAAAACAAGAGAAAGTGTATGAACAGATACAAAATAATATATACATACATGTTGTGTTATCTGAGATCCTTTGTTTATTTTAAATAAAAGTAAAAGTTATTACTTTATTAATTTCAATTTGTTAATACAATTTCAACAAAAAACGTATATAAATAACAATACTTTGATGGTTTCTTTCTCATTCCATAATATTGAACTATTGGCCACTTCCTATAATCTATGAATTAAAATGAGCTATTTGGATAACTATCTTGGATTTTATTGGGATAATTTCACAAATAAAACCGAAAAATTCAAAAATCTCCCTTATGAAATGGTGCATTTCTTATAGTAAAACCCTCGCTCGGTTGCAACAAAAATTTTGTTTACATATTTAATTTTGTCATTTCTTTGAAAGCCATGTAAAATTTGATCTAAATATTGTCAAAATCTGTTGATAGAATAGGCCACCTTTATGACCAGCAGTGTTTATCAAGTTATTTTATTTTATATAGGAACATAGATGAAACATATGATCCACACTTTTGCCTCAACATTAGCTAAATCATTAGGATAGGTAAATGAAACACCGTTCTTATTTGCTATGAAGTTGTATAATGTTTAAATTTCGGCAGTTAGATTTCTAAAACCAACTGTGTATCTAGATATGAAAGGCTTTTCTTGAATGTCTAAAAAATGAATTATTCGTTTCATCAGAAAAGATATACAGTTTTAAGTTAAGAGACGTTTCCCTGTAGCTGGCTAATGACTACAAACTAACTGTGAGTAATAATGAACACTTTAGCAAGGCTTTGTTTTAGAGGCATTATGCATTTCTTGTATTAAGTTCTGCGAAAGAATATCGTGTAAGTTCAGTCTTTTTGTTGTCTGGAAACATTTAAATACATTTAATGTCTTTTAGTTATTAGCTATACAAACTTATTGTAATCAGAAAATAATTTTTAATGAAGGAAATATGTCTGTTTTTTTTTTCAACAATGCGCATTGATCTAGTTGAAGTTAGAAATATATACAATGAACATTAACAAATTTAATATTTTGCTAAGGATTGTTCAAAGGAAATTTTATTTCATGCGCAATTTGTGTCCAAAATCAGTGTTAATTTCTTTGTAATCATACTTGTAGCAATATGACATAGGGAAATGCAATAATTGAAATTGTTCATGTTACCGAAACAAGTATCTTGTCTAAATAACTTAAAAACAAATCTAAAGATTACACTTTTGCCCTTTGCAATTTCCTTCAAATTATTTATATAAATTATTGAAAATGTCTCCAATTATTTCTGGCAACTTCTAGACGTATAATCAAATTATTATATGTCTATCCGACCAGAACAAGTGTACATAATTTAATTTCAAAAACTTAATTCAAATTCATATAAACTATGCGACATGTAAAATCATGTATTCGATTTGTGAAGTTTAAAAAAAATTATAGCAGTGGTTGTAGAATACATATGATATACATTTTCTTTTTAATTCATTGAACTTAATTGTGTGTGATGTTTTATTTTGTGTTTGTGAGTGAATGTGATGTACAAGTATGGTGGGTGAGTGGATGTGATGTACCAGTATGGTGGGTGAGTGAATGTGATGTACCAGTATGGTGGGTGAGTAAATGTGATGTACCAGTAAGGTGGGTGAGTGAATGTGATGTACCAGTATGGTGGGCGAGTGAATGTGATGTACC